>QANZ01024264.1:26107-70738 GCA_003254925.1 Chamaecrista fasciculata | reverse complement strand
TATATATATATATATATATATATATAATTTTCGACTATTTAAGAAGCTCCAGTACATATGTATCTGTTTCTTGGATATAATAATAGATATAGTGATGAAATTTAAAGACATGCGTTATTTGCTAATTAATCTTGTGTCTTTAGTTAATAAAATTAAGAAAGAAAATGTAGCTAGGGCTTAACTACTCACTTACAAACATCTTTCACTAATTGTTTTTTGGTAATACTAGACTTTACATTATTAGAATTTGTTTAATTTAGTTTGGAGCTTAATCATAGGTAAAGTTCTCCATTTTCCTCTACAAGTTTAATTTATTGTATTTGTGAAGATCAAACTTAGAATATTTCTTGCTTACATAATTTACATTGTTAATTGATATGATCATGCAACTCGTAGACACAATTTATCTATTTATTATATATAATTTGATATCGCTCTTCAATCTGTCAAGGATCATCGGTCTTGCACACACTTTATTGGGGAGGGGTTTAGTCCCCAAGAGAACCTCCAATGATTAAATCAGTATCCTAACATAGTAAGAACAAATGATATGTAAAAAAAGTGCGTTATAAATGTTACCTGAAAATTATATTTTATAGAGTTTGGAAAGCGAGGATCGTGGGGTTTACGTGGTCCCCCTATATTGCTATAGGGGGTAGGGTTGTTATTGCTTTAACGATATTAATAGTGACACCTGATAGACCAGTCGGATGAAGGTGAGTTTGATCGAACGTGACCTTAGAGAAAGGACGTGCTGGCTAAGATAACCTGGGCTTTATCGTATTATAATTCAAGCTAGAGAAAAGTAAAAATAAATCTGATAAATCTGGGAACAAAACTTTGTGGGTAATATATATATATATATATATATATGCTAAATTAATCACCAAACTAATCAGGAAAACATCTGATTTTGAGGATTAACTCTAACTTTTGATACCTGGTATATCATATATGCCAAGTTCATAGATTTTAATTGAATTAAAATTTGTTTAGGGCAAGGAATCAATCTAAAAGAAACAATCTGATTAGCATAAAGCAGTGGCCACATGATTATTAATTGTCCTATTTTACGTGCATACCTGTTAATGTAATCATAGTGCTTAATTATATAATTAATGGATATATACGTACAGAATAGTATCTACGATGAGTTTTTATTGTCTTCTTGGACCTGCCCTTCTGTTTTTGCACGATCGTGAGTCTGAACTCTAATTAAGTCCCATCGATCAATATCGATCATTCATAGATATTTATAAATAAACCTCTGACAAGTTGGCATCATGTAAAGTGTAAACACACTTCAATTTTATGAGAGATCTAATTTTGACATTTCGTTGAATTAAATTATAGGACACCCTGAACATAATATTTCCTAAACACGTGCATCGATCGTGACCTGACCAGCTCTTTATCCTTTTTTTTTTCACTTTTGATTCTCTAAGTGTTCCAAAAGTTTTACTTTTTTGTCCCAACGATTGAATGTAATTATATTTCTCTTGTTTGAAATTTGATTGTGATGAGTTCTGAGCTACACGTTACTTTTAATAGATTTTTTTTCTTTATCTAGTTAGAGTCGTCAGTAAATAAAGTCAAATTGGAGTTCTAAAGGAGGTCGCTCGTTTCACAACATCAAACAAGTACAGTTGGTCATATTTTTCTCATTTCAAGTCAAATTGCAACGAGTTCAGAGTTACAGGTTACTCTTGACGAGTCATTTTTCTTTCCAATCGAGAATGTCAATAAATGAGGTCAAATTGGGTCCAAAAGTAGAAGAAAAATGGCTCGTCAAGGGTAGCTCGTAGCTTCGAACTCATAACAATTGGACTTGAAATGCGAGAAATATGATTAACTTTACTTATTTGACTGTGAAACAAGTGGCCACTTTCAGAGCTCAATTTCACCTCGTTTGCTAATGGCTCCAACTGAATAAAAAAAAATGACCTATCAAAAGTAGTATTTAGCTCGGGACTCATCATTTTCAAACTTCAAATGAGAGAAATATGATTATATTCAATTGTTGGAACCAAAAAGTGAAACTTTTTTTTTTGTAAGAGAAAAATTTAGTGAGGGGATATCACTTCAGTTCAGGCTCAAAGAGCACTTACAGAGGTACTTATAGATAACCCACTAAATGAGACATCACCGGTAATCGAACTCAAACCATGTAATTGTCATGAGCGGAAAGTGACTAAGTGAGTCAAACCTAATTGTCAACTTTTGAGAAACTTTAGATGACCAAAATTGCAACAAAAAAAATATCAAGGCTAAATTGCAACTTATCACAAAAATAAATAATTAAAATTGTACTTTGGTCATATTTATATATATGCATGCCACTTCAACTTATTCATGCTCAAAGAGTACTTACAGAAGTACTTATAGATAACTCACTAAATGAGGCATCACCGGGAATCGAACTCACGTCATGCAATTGTCATGGGCGGAAAGTAACCAAGTGAGCCAAACCTCATTGTCAACTTTTGAGAAAGTTTAGATAACCAAAATTGCAAAAAAAAAAAAAATATTAAGGCTGGATTGCAACTTATCACAAAAATAAATGATTAAAATTGTACTTTGGTCATTTATATATGCATGCCACTTCAATATTAATTAATTTAAAAGATCCTGTATTATTAAGTTTAAAATTTAAATGGTACATATATGATGCTTTAATTTTCCTACTAGCCAACTAGCCAAGTATGCATAGCTAGTATCCTGGGAAGGCTATACCTTTGTTTCATATATATATATAATATGTATTTGGCCAAAGTTTCTTTAGAATATATAAGTTGGTTTGGATGATAATATATAATTGATAAATGGCAATATGCTTATAAATCATCAACTTATAGTAAGCTAATTTATCATACATTTCAACCGTTGCATGCGAGATTTCAGTTTTAATAGTTATTACGAAAAGTTTGAGTCGTTTATAATTAATTATATAGTAAAAGTAGTATTGGTACCCTCAAAGTATGTGGTTATTTTCAGTTGTATTTCTAAAATTTATTTTTTGTCAATTGTACTATGAAAATATTGGGTCGATTTTAGTTATACCTCCAAAAAAAAATTTTAGTCAATTATACCTTTAATCTTTCACATTCGATTTAATTGTATCTCCAAATATCCTCCAATTTGGGGTACAATTAACACAAAAAACAATTTGAGAATATAATTAATATAAAAATAGAAGATAAGAGATATAATTGACTAAAAAAATTGGTGGTATAACTGAAACTGACTCTATACTTTGGATGTACGATTGACAAAAAAAAAACTTTGAATGTACAATTGAAAATAACTGCATACTTTGGGAGTACCAAGAATAATTTGCCTAATTACATTAATTCATTATGTTGAAATAAATTATAATTAATTAATTAATTTTTTATTCAAAATTAACTAGCAGATTTTGATAATATTAAAAAGTTGTTTGGACTATTGATGGTTGTGAAAATTGGTTCACTTTTGCAATTTTTTATTTAGTTATTTTTTTGTCTCAGTGACTTTTCTGCTGTTTACTACCTATGCTCTGCGTTTTTGCCATAAATAGAATCAGCAATACGGTTGGATTTAGCATAAGGCTTTAGTTTTTTATAATATAATGTGGTGAACTCAGGTTCAGAATTATCCCATTTTTGTACTAATTTCGCACTACCCAACTCAATATTGCAATATATATATACTAAATACTGAGCAAGCACCATCATATATATATAAACTCAAAGTGATTGATAAGTATATTATCAAAGTAACAAATTAGATGGCATATTATTTAATAATTTACTATGTTAATTAGCTCAGTCATTTGTAGTAAATTAAAGGAGTGTGATGAAGAAGGAACATTATCATATCGAATAGAGAAATAGCAGCAAACCAGTAGTGAGCTGCATGCCGGGATTTGCAAGAACACATAGAGAACTATTAGGCTAATAATATATTATGATGTATATCCTATGCCCTTAATAACTATAAATTAATTAGAGATGATCATATTTAATTTGAAGATATATATATATTTATATATAAATTAATAATTTACATCTGCCCCACCACACAAAAATAATAAAAGTACGTGATCACATGACATTACAAAAAAATAAACCCCTATATTCCTCTAAACGGTTTACATAATTCACAATATCAAAACAAGTAATTATATTGCAATGCTGAATTGCTGATATATAATGAAGAATGTTAATTAATTAGAGAGGAGTGATTAAGAAAAGAGCATGGAGATGAGATTGGTCAGCAAGCATCTCGGGGGCACATGACCTTGGATCCAATTAACAGCGAGGACTGTGCTAATGTCACGAGACTCCTCAATATTTTATTTTACTCCTTTATTTTATTTCCATTTTCATATAAAAATTAAATCAATCCTTCAAGTCTCTCCCTACAAAACATATATATGTATAAATATATAATAATCATCTCTGCATATGCTTTCTGCACCCTTCACCTTTATTTTATTTTATATATTATATCATTCACTATATATATACGTACCCCAATATATATTATATCTTTCTTCAGCTTTACATTGATGAAGTAATTATTAATTAATATTCTCTCAAACTTGCACCCATATAATTAATCTCAAGTCGGTCTTATTGATCGATGATGGAGTACGTAAATATAATTAATTAAACATTAGCGTAGATAAACATATACACTAATTTGAGCTTTTAAGTTTCAATTAACTAACCCTAAAAATCAACTAATTAATTATATTATTTAATATATCATCGAGCATCATGCATGCATCCCGCCCAAGATAGAAGATATTAATATTTAGTATATAGTTTGATTTTAATTTACTAGTGTATGTTTTGTAGGCTGTGCGTGTGATTTTGGAATGCGCAAATTATGAACTTTAATTTGTAGTGTGTATCTATGTGTTCAGTCAAACGACAAGAACCACCTCTCAAGTATCGTAATTCATGATGTCAACTGTAGATAATTGTACACAAATATCCATATAAGAATCCAACTCTACCCCCATCATCATATTCATATATATGAGCATCCGATCGAAGAAAAATAAATAAATAAAATAAAGTTAAAATTAAAGAATTGAAGCTCAACAATCTATAGAGAAAGTTCAGGGTTTAGTGCTAAACAAAATTAATTAAACACGCCACACCCACTAACGCTGCATTATTATGTAGGATTATAATATTGTGTAAAACCATGCTTAGCATCTGAAAAACAGAAATGATTCGTAAGTATATGCTAATAAAAACAAATTAATACATATAGTGAAGCTAATTAACTAATATTGTACCATGTTAAGGAAACTAATTGGAATATTGGATGGCCGTTATACGTTGCAAGAGCCACCAAAAGTTAGAAAGAGAGAGGGTAGTACTACTATACATATAGATCTGGATCCTTTAAAATGTGATCTTTAATTTATACATATTGGACTAAGTACTTGTATCATTAGGCTAAAAGTTATATCAAGCCATAGTAAGACTAGGACTCAATCGTTTACCATGAGACAATTGTCGTAACATTTTGGCTAACAATCTCTTTTAAGAATTGAATTCGTGACTTTAGTTAACTCTTGATACCAATTGTTGAATCAAATGTTTATTACTAAGAATCTATAACTATTAATATACAAGAGCATAACTCAATACCCTTAATTAATAGTAAAGCAAACATCCAATGGTTATGATTTAACTATGACTAGTCCTTGTACTTAGGCTTTCGTTATGGGACTATTTTTGTCACATTTATTAGGCCAATAATTTAATTTGTGTAGTCTAAAGAAAAATAGAAAGAAATATAATAGAGAAAAAGAAACTAAGTCCTATGCACTTTGTATTATTTTGGGATGTACTTATTATTCTTTTATTTCTTTCTCTACCTCGTCCTATCTCTTTTTAAAGTACATAATTTGTACCAAAATTTTCACTTTAGAGAGAATCCAGATTCACTATGTGAATTTGAAATTAATTAAGAAAGAAAGCAAGAGTTAGAAGAGAGCTAGGTAGGTGAAATTAATGCAAGTGTACATGTTTGAGTTAATTAAAAGAAGGGCATCTTCTTTATTTTCACTCCTCCATATATGCGTTGAGGGAATAAAACAATCCTATACAAACAAAGGGTTGGAATTAAAACCCCTTTTTAAGATTTCTAAAAAGGTTTTCTTTCTTTCTTAGAGATAAAAAAAAGATATCATTTCTCATCGGTGATCCAAAATCCAAATGCACAGAAAGGTAGCTAGCTAGAAGATACAAACAAAAGTTAAAGGTACAATTCCAAATACACACACATCTATTGTTTTAATTTGTATTAGTGTCGAGTGTCGACGAGTTTCTAGGCTTGACTAAGGCCACTCGCTTTTCTTTTGTTTATGTTTTGCATGCAATTTCCACTTAGGTTCTCGTAAAACTTATCCCTATACACACACGCACAATGGGCGGGTCAATATAAAAGCAGGTTTTCAAATTACTTAAACAAATCCAATCACCCCCATATCTACCTTGAATTAATCTACAAAAGGAAACTAATAATAATTAAAGGATTACTTAACCAAACAAAAACCATTTTTTACTTTAGCTTATAAATCTGTATTTGATCGATAACATAGAAATAATAACAATAAATAATAATCAAGGATGGATTTGCTGATTAATGAGCTAGCTTGGCTATATATATGTACTACTATATCTATATCTATACTATATTATATGGTTCCACCCCTTTATGGTTGGTCAAAATTATTGAATTAAAAAAATAAAAAAGAAAAAGAAATCATCCACTTTCCTCTAGCACATGCTCTTTTACCCCAAACAAGTTATTTTGATTTTCATTAATATTTTAAACTCTATAAAAAAAGGATAAATTACACTTTGATACTCTATGGTTTGGTCATATTTCACTTTAGTACTCGGTGATTTAAAAAGTGACATTTTGTTACCATGTGATATTCTCTCTTAACAAATTATTTTTAAATAATTTTATATTTTACATACATATTTGCGTGCCTGTTAGGGCACACACAACCTCTAGTATATATACATGTACATATGTAATGTCATGGAATTGATGGTACTAAAAATTCCAGCAAAAAATTGTTATTATATATAGGCCTTTGTTTAATCTAACTTCCCGCATGCATATATATAGAAGATTAATTAATGAAAAGTGAATTAATTGAATGATATATATATATATATATATATAAATTTATGTGCAAGTTGGAGGTAGATGATAAAATGCAAGTTGTGAAAGATATGTAGATGCCATTTGTTGTTGTAAATCTGGGAGTTTCTAGAGTGTGATTTACATCATTATTGGAATGACTCACACATGGAGACATCCAATCTTTTTCCTCATACTAGAGCATCTTCGGTACCATGTAGAAATTGGAAATGGATCAGCTCAATTACACTTGCTAAAATATGACTGAATTATGTTTTATTGACCATTAGATTATTTGACTGAAAATGCATGTGTTGAATTTTAATCCAAATCAATGGTGTAGATTTAATACTTTAATTTTCACACTTTAGCTAAGCCACTCCCATAAAAACTATATTAATCATGCAACCTAAAATATAATGGATGCACCTACCCTCAAATTTTCATTATCATTTCAATATATATTTATATATATATGTTCATAGCTATGCGAATGTTGGTGACATATTTAGGGTTTTAAAGGGTATGGTAAATGTTGTTTAATTTGGAGACTGTTACTGGATATTTTTTTTAAAATAAGTTAAGATATAGAGAAATTGAAAAAAAGAAGAAGTAAACTAACAATTTAGTCTTTAAAAAATCACCAAACTAACAATTCAATCTTTAAAAAATTAAAATACACATTTAATCTTTGAAAGATTTTTAGTCATTTTTATAAACTAACTAGTATACTAATTAATTATTCTTTTCATATCCATGAGCATTAGTAATGTAATAATAATAATAATAAAAAAATAACGGCCCTACATGGATTTCTCGTACTCAATCTTCTTCAATTCTTTGTTGGGCCCATCCTTTGCAACTCCCACGTTTTAGTATAATAATAATCAAGACTTTGTTGTAAACATTTCAGTCCAAAAATGTATGGACCATGCATGTATTTGCTTATTTCTTTCAAATGGACTGAGTTGAGAATTTCAACGATATTTAGTATTCTTCTAATTTATCCACCAAAATATTTTGTTTGGGCCGCTGACAACCCATCTTTTTTTTTTTAACATCTCTCATTTCTTGTAATAATTTCTCTCTTTGGACCAAAATAAAAGTAATAATTTCTCTGTCTTTTTTTTTTGAATATTTTCTTCTCTCAGCAATGAAAGGTGTTTTTCTTTTGTCTCTAAAGTTTTAGGGTTTGTTTGATTCCTATTTTTAAAAATAACTTTTTATAATTAGTTTAAGAGTTGAGAATATCTCCCAATAAAAATCCTTAAGAAAGTAACGTCTTAACTTATTTTAATATTTTTGTTTTTGAAAATAAAAAATCATTTTTGAGAAAGAGAAACAAACAATTTGTTTCTTTAAAGAAAGTTGTTTTTCTAGAAAGAAATCAAACAAGCCTTTAATCTCAACTTCATATTTATAACTTGTAACACATATTAAAGGTGAAAGGCAAAAGTATTCATTTCGTCCCCAAACTTTACACTTGCTGTCAATTTCATCTCTAATCTTTCTTTACTGTTAATTTCGTCCACAAACTTTACACATGCTGTCAATTTCGTCCCTAATCTTTCACATTTTGGTCAATTTTATCCTTTACTCTTACTTTAGCCAAATATTGACGACAAAATCTATGTGGCTAACGATATATAATGTAAAGTTGATAGAAAAAGAAACTCAAATCCTAACTTAGATTCAAAAACAAGATGCAGTCTGTCGTTAATTTATTAAAAGAAGTTAGTCAAAGGATAAAATTGACGAAAATGTGAAAGATGGGGACGAAATTGACAGCAAAAAAAGATTGGGGATGAAAATGACCGTTTGTGTAAAGTTTGGGGATGAAGTTGACAGCAAAAAAAGTTTGGGGACAAAATTGACAGTTGTTGTAAAGTTTGAGGACAAAATTAGTACTTTTGCCAAGGTGAAATCAAATGATCTATTTCTGTTCGATATAATTTATGATCTAGATATATAAGAATTTTATTTTAGTCCGTGGGGATAAAATTCGAGTAAACTACCAAATTGGTCCCTGGATTATTGGCTCGCTGACAGATTGGTCCCCAAATTTAAGAAATTGACAAATAGGTCCCCGAATTTTTCTAACGAGTCAAATAGGTCCCCGAATTTTTCTAACGTTAGTCAAATAGGTCCTCGAATAACATGCACAGAAGGACCTATTTGACTCGTTAGAAAAATTCGGGGACCTATTTGTCAATTTTCTAAATTCGGGGACCAATCTGTCAGCGAGCCAATAATCCAGGGACCAATTTAGTAGTTTACTCATTATTCTTTGAATTTGAAAGCCTCTAACAAACCTTTATAACTTAAAACCTTGATTATTAATGAAGATTAAAATATTTACTGTTTCAATTAATTAGTCGTTAATGGATGAATTGAAGAAATAATTGAACTGATTTACTAGTTGTAGTTGATCACGTTATCAAATAAATATTGCTCATTTTGGCAAGTCAATCTATTGGTTTCATATTATTTTTTGACATAGCAATATAAATTATAATGCTTCATGCAATATGAATCAATATATGACATTGTTGAGACATGAGATAATATATTATCATACATACACGACATAATATTCCAATACCAATTTTGTAAAACTCAGTTGACACTTGACACTGTCGTCATCGTCTTCACCTATATATTGAAGATGAGATATGTACTTTTGTATCATATGCATACCAAATCAATTTAATTGGATTACGACTAAACTAGCATTTTGATCTCTGAATTTTACAGGCGCTGGCAGTTTGGTCTTTGAATTTACTATTTTGTATAACCTGGTCCCTGAATTATGCTAACTCCCTGCGAAATGGTCCTTCCATCGAGTTAGCATAATTCAGGGACCAGGTTGTACAATTTCGTAAATCCAATGGTCATTTTGGCACGACTAGGTGACAAAAGGACTATTTTAGGGCGAGTTAGCATAATTCAAGGACCGGATTGTACAATTTTGTAATACCAAGGACCAAACTGCCAATGCCTATAAAATTCAGGGACCAAAATGCTAATTTACTCATTGGATTATATAAGAGAACTTTTCTGATCGACTTTCTTTGTCATCTGCACAATCAGTATATATAAATATATATATATATATATATATATATTTTTGGCAAAAATACTCTTAGTACCTTTAAAATATGTGATCAGTTTTTAGTTATAACCCCAAAGTTTTTTTGGTTCAATTCCAGTGTTCACATTTGAGTCAATTGTACAATCAAGTTGGGGGTATAATTGACACAAAATAGAAAAGATTGGGGATACAATTGACCCAAAAAACTTTGGGGTATAACTGAAACTGACCTCATACTTTGGGGATATCAAGAGTACTTTTGCCTAGTTTTTGTTTCAATATTTACAATTTTTTCATAAAAAAATAAAAATGAAGTACTTGCAAATAAACAAAGAGATTAGTTACTGTTGTTGATGATGAATACTTTGATTACGATAAAAAAGAAACACGATAGAATTTAAATATAAACATTTTTTTCAATAAAAAATCAAATAAAATTTCACTACGTACTTCACACAAAACTTATTTTATCCGTTAAATCTGACTCTCTAGTCTCTAATTTACCCCTTAACTTGATATATTCAGTTTTAGGGAAGAAAGAGGAGACATAGTTTAGCAATTTAGGGATCAAAGTTTGGAGTATAAATGGGTGAATTTACTGTTATATGGAAGCAAAACGTGTTAGGTAAAAGAATGCTTTCACAGACTTTCCCATATATCGTATCCAAACTTTCTTCTCCAGCAATACACACATTCACATAATTTTTTTTATATATAGATATTTTATATTGGAGTAAATCTAATTACTATCAAAGTATTATATTAAATATCTTTTTAAACAAAAAATTGAACATGAATTTATTAAATTTTGAAAGATTAACTATTTTTACTCAATTCAACTTTCGTAAGTCATCACATAATAATTTACGATTAAGTTTCTCCTTCAATATAATACGGTCAAATATCGTCTTCATTTTTCATTTCCTCTCACGATGAGATTTGGGTTTTTCTTAACACCACTTTAATTATTTTATTTAATTTGTGTTTATTGCATCATATATGATGCCATTGACCAATTGGATATTTTGGTCATAAACATTGTGTTCCATATGATGATTAACTAATTGATTAATTAAACAAATAAAATACACTTATGGTTCACAACTGCGCATGCAATGCACACCTTAAGACTCTCTTAATTTCTTAATGTTGATTGGGAAATGAATTAATGAACATATTAATGTAATAGATCTCAAAACTAATATTATATATATACATATTTTAATTTTTTTTTAAAAAATGAAAGTGATCAGAATCCAATGAATATATTTGTAGGATAAGGCAAAATAGTTAAAGCTCATAAACATATATAGCATTATAGTGAATACCAGAAATGATTAGCTATATTTATATATATAAATATATTTGCTAGAAAATAAATAATAATAAATTTGAGAATATATAAAAAACAATAAATATTTTTTTTTCCATAAAACCAATAAAGAATTTTAATTGACATGTAGGCAATTGAATTTCCTTTTTCCACCACCACCAAGAACATATCTTTGACTATATATGAAAAATTAAATATGTAAAAATGAATGGTTAAACAAGAAAAAGAAAAAGAAATCCTAAATGTATATTGAAAGTAACAATATGAAATTCTAGAATTTATGGGAAAAGGGACAAATAAAAATTAACCATACTTGAAAATTAGTACCCCGAGAAATCCTCATACATATATATACATTGTGTTTTCATATAAGACCAAAAATGTTCGTAAGCATCATTTGTGTACATTGTATTTATACACTTGCTTTATTCCTTGTTTTTTTTCTCTTAAAACGTGAAGTCTTTGTTTTATTTGACACATCATCTTCCTTTTTGGTTAACCTTAAGACATGATATGAGAGAGAAAAAAATCACCTTAAATAATTAATAATGTGAACCTGTGTCAATATCACCCAGAGTTTAAATTATAAAGTTATGATCAATTGGACCCATTTTTTTTGTTCAACTGTTTCTTTCTCTCTCTAAACTGCAATGTATTTACACAACAAAAGATATAAATCCCACATATATCATACACAATACCGCTTGGAATTTGTAAGATTTTTAATTTGTTAGTAGAAGAAACAATTAGTCCAAGCAAGATTCTAGATACATGATGCACATATTAGACTAACCATGATTAATTAATGAATTAGTTGGGTGAAATTGTTTGATTTCATTAGGTTTAGTAGAGAAACTTGCAAAAGTGAGTTAGGACATGAGGATTAATTAAAAAAATCTATTGAAATATTTAACTAAGTTTATAAATATATATAAAACATCAAAAATTGATTTGTTATTGTAAATTTAGTAAAATTAATGAATGGATCCGTCAAGTAACAATACAAACTTCTTCAAGTGTGAGGGGAATTGCTAGTTTAGCTGGCGGGTGTGATCCACTCGGGAACATTATGAAGTCTGCAAAGTTGTATAACTTTGACAATGGGACTTGGGAGATGCTTCCAAGCATGAACAAGGCTAGAAAGATGTGGTCTGGTGTGTTCATGGATGATAAGTTTTATGTGCTTGGAGGAATTGGTGAAGGGGACACCAAGCAACTGACATGTGCTGAAGAGTTTAATTTAGAGACTAAGACATGGCAGTTGATACCTAACATGCTCCCGACTCGAGACCCCGCATCCAAGATCATGGAGGCGCCGCCTTTGATGGCAGTGGTGAACAATGTTTTTATATGTTGCAGATTATGCAGTGATGGTGGTGAGGAGATTTGATAAGGCTAATAATATATGGGTCACAATTGGAGGGTTTCCTGAGAGGGTGAACTCAATAAATGGGTGGGGGCTAGGCTTTAGGACTTGTGGAGATAGGCTGATTATGATTGGTGGGTCCAAGCATGATGGCTAAGGAAGGGGTGTTGAGGTTCATTCTTGTGTCCCGGGTCAAGGTGCACTTAGATGGGACTTGCTTGCACGTAGACTATGTGGAAGCTTTGTGTAAAATTGTATAGTTATGGGATGCTGAAGAAGTGGTTCTTCAAGTGAAATGGTTTTTATGGGGTTCTTTTTTGCCTTTTGATTATTCTTCTATCTGATAAAGTTAGGGTTAATTTCTTAATGGTAATCTTAACCCTCCCATTTTGGAGCCATAAATACAAGTGTAAAAATATTTAAAAACAGACATGTCATTTTCTTTTCTTTGTTTTTAATTGCTTTGGGCGATCATCTTTTCATTATAGTATTCAGAAGGCGTCAATGTTGGGGATCATTTAGGCAGTAGACACATAAATAACGTGAGCTCCTATTAACCGTTGGGTTGCAACTTGTAATGGCCATTCTCCTAAGCTAAATAATGGAAACAATGTAGAATCATTGTCTCATCATTACTTCTCATCTTGTTTTATCCCCCCTCTCCTTTTTTTATCATGATATCAAATTTTCTTTAATCACTCTTACAAACACTACAGGTCGACAAATAATATATAGGAAATAAACTAGAGGCAACAGCTTTTTCATGGTAAACAAAGTGAACCAGTACGAATATTTTCATTCTAATTAATAAGTAATAATCATGCATGGAGATAGAAATTATATATATGGGGCATCTAACTGGTTTTTCCCCCCACAGAAAGCATATATAAAGCATTTTACTGGTTTTTTTTTTATGAACGAAAGGGCTTGTAATAAGACAAATGTTATGGAGATTGTGAAGAGTGAATGCATATCCATAATTTTTTTTTTTGTGGAGATGACTATGTTAAAAGAAAGGTAAACTGTACTATGAATGTTGACACAGTTAAAATCTTGGGTAGATATATATCTTAATACGTTATAATGACAATTGATTATATTCTTAGCTAATTAAAGCCATTTCCTTATTCAGTTTACCATCAACTTGGAATCTTGTTATTTCTTAACATAATAATTTGCACACTTATAGTAGAAAATACAGTTGCATTTTAATTTCTTCCCAGAGCCATTCCTTGCATCTACATAATATGACTCAGGCACATACATTATCGTTTGTTTGCTTCTACATGCGTATACATGGAATTCTGTGATATTATTATGGTGACTATATGTTTTAATTTTTAAATTATATGCACCTTTTGAAATTGATTTCCGATTTTATTCTATTTAAAACTCGTCTAGTTTATTGCTTATTAATTATATGCTATTTATTTATCACATTTTTTTGGAATATATCTTGTGATTTCCATTGTGTCTTTCTGTATGAATGGAGTAGAGTGGGGCACGCAGGACAACCTATTTTCCCAGGCTAAAATGCAAAAAAAAAAAAAAAACTTAATGAATGTGCAAAACATTTTTTGAACTTCAAAAAGTGATTAAAGACCCCTTAAATTATTAATTTATACAAATAACTCATTTTATTAAAACTTATTGAAAAAATAAAAAAAATTAGTATTATTTATTACTATTAATTACAACAATAATTAATTTTTAGTTTGGACCAATATAAAATACAAGAAAAATTATAAAATTACAAAGAAACTTTATTTTTATGAATAAAAAGTTTAATAAAATAGATTATTCATACAGAATCAAAATTTCAATGAATCTTTTGATACTTTTCAAAATTCAGAAAATGTTTTACATAATGACTAAAGGAGATATTTTAGCCTATATAAAACTTGCTGACTTGAAGGAAAACTAAAGGAGATATGGAAATCTTGATTTTATTTTTTCTGTCAGTTGTTTTGATCAATGTTATATAAGGAAAACTAAAGGAGATATTTTAGCTATATAAAACTTGCTGACTTGAAGGAAAACTAAAGGAGATATGGAAATCTTGATTTTATTTTTTCTGTCAATTGTTTTGATCAATGTTATATAAGGAGCAACATGAGAGCCGAGAGGAGAGGTTTTCATGCATTTAGGTCCTCCCTTTTCTTCAATATATTTTTTTAATGAGTAAATTATTTTTTTATTAGTTAATCTTTTCATAACTCCATTGGTTTTCATGAAAATGGTATTGATTTGGGTGCTTCTAAAGAGACCCATTTAAAGTGCATTTCAATGGGCTTGTTTTGTTATGGCCCATTTTCTTGTCTTCAAATTTCTTTTTTTATTTTGAACCCAAAAATGAAAGAACATAACATAGTTTCCAAAAAAAAAAGGATCATAACAGTCAAAGTTTATTTTTTAAAATTTTTTTAATTTTTAACATTAAATTACTTTTTTTAAAAAAAAAGTTTTGGTTACCTCGCAATTATATGCAATTATATGCATACCCCACTTTACATTTTAGAATTTCTCTTATCTACAACTCTATTACTTTTTTTTATATATCATAAAAAACAATCAGAAAAAACAGTGAGCCCCAACATCAGGGTAGCAAGCAAACACAGTCTATACAGTAAATATAGGATGCTGGAACCCCACCAAGGAGGGGCCAACATCTTCCCTATATGATACAATGTCCACTTTGCATTATAGACTAACCTTGTAGATAATATGCTATTTATTGATTTGCTTTGACAATTTTTTTCCAAATTATTTGGTTTAGATTGTTCTACACCAGTGTATGCATTTAGTTTTTTTTTTCGGTTAAGTTCTGGGTAACCCCCGCCTATCCGTGTAAAGGCTTAGGTAAAGACTAATATCATTTGGGCCACGGAAACAAAACGGTTAGAGCACTCCCAACAATGTTGACTCTATGGATCGAACCTGGGTCCTCTCCTTAGGGGTGTACATACTTGACCCCGTCCGGTCTCTTTTTTGTAATCGGGTCGGACCGGGTCCCGGGTTAGGTTCCTAGACACGACCCTGAGTATACCCATTATTAATTTTTTTTGTTTTTATTATATATATTTATATTTTCTTTTACAAAATATTTTTTTTATTGTAAAGATATATATGTATTCTTATTTTTATTAATTTTATATTATAAAATACATAAAATATATACTTAATCTTAATTAAATCAATAGTTCTTTAATAAATAAATCAAATTAAATGTTTTTAATAATAAAAATATCATTAAAGTGATTCAAAATTAATTTTTTATCAATATATACAAGTTAAAAATCATATATAATGAATAAATAACTTAAATAAATAAATATAAAAAATTAAAAAATAATAAATTTTGCTCGATTGGGCCCGACTAGAGCCGGTGGCCCGGCCCTACCTGGGTTTTGACAAGGTCGGGTCTCGGGCCTGGCCGAAACCCGATCCATATACACCCCTACCTCTCCCTCAGTGACGGAGATAGGGGGGCTGGTGGGGGCCAGGCCCCCCCCCCAAAATTTCAGTAGTTACTACAAATTAGTCCTAATATAATTTAATTGTATGCATTATAATCCCAACAGCTCCCCTTTAGTGTTAAAAAAAAATTTCTGGCCCCCCTTGTAAACATTTCTGGCTCCGTCACTGCTCTCCCTAAAATATAACTCGCCAAATCACTACACCAAAACTACTACTTGTTCCTTCCTGCATCCAATTTTAAAATCAACTTCAAAGCACTTAAACATTCCCATGAAAATCTGTGTTTTTAATTAAAAAAATTTAGAAATGGTTAGAGTGACCTTTTTTGAAACAAGAAATAGGAGAGATGAAGAAATTAAGGTCCATTAGATTCACCAAAGTTTGGCCCAAACCAAAAAAACATAAAAGGGTTCATCACGGTTCGATGAGGACCCGGTTCGACCCGAATCATGGCCTGATTCTCAATTGAATTATCCTTAGAGTTAGACTGTACGGAGACTCGGAATCCGATAAACCAAAGGGAAGAAGCAAAGCAACCTCGAGTCTTCTTCAACCTATCGCTTAAATTTCCGAAGCCCTAAAATACCCTCTTCTTCCATTCAAATTTCCCACTTGTTGACCTTTCCAGACTCTAATGGCGTGAATGAATGAAGACATGGACTCCGTCCAAATCCTTCCTCCGCCATCTTACCTCTCTTCTTCTGCACTCTCTTTCCTCAACGCCAAATTTCGCACCACGGATACTGTCGCCGAAGCTCCGACTTTGGTTTCCCACTTGCAAACTCAGTGCTCTGATTTAGATCAAGCTTTGATCGAATTGAATCGGAGACTTGGAGCGGGTCTGGTTGCTTATGCTTCCTTCTCTGCCCAAATCCATGGTATTTTCGACGATGTTAATGCCAAATTGAACGCTCTTACATCCACTTGCTCCTCTAGTTTTATATCTGGTAGGTTTGATTACCCTCTCGCTTGCGTCCTTTCGTGTTTTTATGTATTCCTTGATGTTTTTGTTGCTAGAGTTTGATATTTTTATTATGTTGAAGAACATGGAGCAAGAGGAGAGAAGAATTTTAGAGAGGAACTTCCCACCCTGGCGAAGGAAGTGGCGCGCTTGGAGACCGTTCGTGTCTATGCAGGTTGGTTTCTTAAACTAGTTTTGAGATAGACAAATTGAAGAATAGTTGGTAACTTGTATTTTGTTTGCCATTGGAAAATTAAACATAATATTATGACGGAAATCTGCATCTAGATGTTTGTGCTTGAGAGAGATAGAGGGAGATGGGAATTGCCGTAGAAAAGCTTAAGTCAAGCCTTCAAGGTCCATGAAGAGATTAAAGTACTTATTTTTATTGTTTTCTATCATTTCCTTAGTTATTGACTTTGTATATCTCTGATCAACATAGCTTTGTTTACAAATAGAAGTACCAGTGTGCGATAATGAAAGAATAAACTGCATGTTCTTTTGAATAATAGATATATGGCTATCTTTACAACTGGGTACTGTGTAGGTGTAATCTAGTGAAGCAAGTTGGCTTTCATTGCCATAGAGATCTTTTATGACACTAAAATGCTGGAAATAACAGAGCACATTTAGTAAATTGGTGGCAATGGAAGTTGAATGATCTATCCCACTATCATCAACCGCAAAATATTTTTATCTTTGAAGTACTTTGAACCATTCACTTGATATTATCAACCTGGGTTCTGTAACTACCCTTTAATTTTTCTTAATATGAAAATAATAAGTGATTAAGTTCTGTGATGTATGTTCTGTTATTGGGGAAATAAAATAATTTATCCAACCAATTTGCAAAGATGAGAATGCCTTACAAATTTTCCCAATAAAATGATAATGTTTATGACATATGTTCTTAAATAGAGAAAATCAAATAATTTATCCCCAACCCTCCATGAAGGAAAATCAGAAGCAGAAAAGGATGGTGTGATTACTCACAATAGTTTATTGTTGTTACTGAATACCTTTTCAAAGCCTACTTTGGCATGACCTAAGCAAGAAGGACTCTCATTGATTGCTCTAGGAAGCACAATTGTGAATTCATTATGAGTTGAGGCTTGAATATTTATTCTTTCTTTTTTAAAAAAAAAACTTGCAAAAGAAATCAATTCCTTGGTTATAAATTTATATTAAGGTGTCACAAAATTGATTGGCTGAACTCTTTCTGTTTGCTTTCTACCTTATCAGATTGGCCGTGTTCCTATTAATAACTGCTATACTTTTCCATGATATGTACTGCCATTGGTTTCCATTTCCTTTTTATTAAAGTTCATCAGTGTTGCTGGTTTCTTAAACTACTCTTTATGTCTTCCAGAGACGGCACTGAAACTTGATACTTTGGTCGGTGATATTGAAGATGCTGTATCATACACTATGAACAAAAACCTAAGGAAGCCTTCTTCTACACAGAATTCAGAAGTGAGCTCTTTTTATTAATCAAAACCAGATGATATATCAAATCGACCCATCACTATATTCCTTAATATATCCTCAATCGTTGCAGGAAATGCGTCTTCTTGCTATTAAAACGCTTAAAATGACAGAAGAAGTATTAACTACAATTACAAAATCCCATCCACAGTGGAAGCATCTAGTGTCAGCTGTTGATCATAGAGTAGATCGAGCTCTAGCCATTTTAAGACCCCAGGCAATTGCTGATCATCGGGCTCTTCTTGCTTCCCTTGGCTGGCCCCCACCTCTTTCTGCTTTGACCTCAGATGCTAAGAGTACAAATGCAGTATTAAATCCTCTGTTGAGTATGCAAGCAGATCTGAAACTCAAGTACTCTGAAAATTTTATTGCCTTATGCAGCCTACAGGAGTTGCAAAGACAAAGGAAAGCTAGGCAACTTCAGGGCCATGATCAGGAAGTTTCTCTGTACCAACCACTTTGGGCAATTGAAGAGCTTGTGAATCCCATTTCACTGGCAACCCAACAGCATTTCTCAAAATGGGTTAATAAGCCAGAGTTCATATTCACTCTTGCATACAAGATCTCGAGGGATTATGTTGACTCTATGGACGAATTATTGCAGCCATTGGTTGATGAAGCAAATCTAGTTGGGTATAGTTGCAGGGAAGAATGGATTTCAGCAATGGTAACCTCCTTGTCAACATACTTGGCAAAAGAAATATTCCCCGTTTATGTTAACCAACTAGATGAGGAGAGTGCTATTGGTACACAGTCACCTGCTAGAGTTTCATGGTTGCATCTTATTGACTTGATGATATCTTTTGATAAAAAAGTTAAGTCTCTGGTAGAGCATTCTGGGATTTTGCTGTCCTTTGAAGAGGATGGGATGCTCCAGAGAATTTCTTCTCTATCTGTATTTTGTGATCGACCAGACTGGCTTGATCTATGGGCAGAAATAGAGCTCAATGATGCCCTAGATAAGTTAAAATCTGACATAGATGAAGAGAAAAACTGGAGGAAGAAAGTTGAAGGCATAGTTCTGTCATCATGTACTGATGATCACAAGTCTCCTCTGGTTTCCAATGCCTTTCTCCGGCATCTAGCATCTGTAATTGATCGCTCTAGATCATTGCCTAGTGTTATTTTGAGATCAAGATTTCTCAGATTAGCAGCTGTGCCTATTATAAGAAAATTTTTTGATTGCATACTAGTCCGCTGCCAGGAGGCTGAAGGATTAACTGCCTTGACTGATGATGATGCCTTAATCAAAGTTGCTGTTTCCATCAATGCTGCTCATTACTTTGAATCTGTTTTAAAGGAATGGTCTGAGGATGTCTTTTTCCTTGAGCTGGGGACAGATCTGGATGACAAAGTAAAATTGTCAATTGATGCTAATAGAGAAGGGCTGTCAGAGAGTCCCCAAATGGGTACCCTTGATGAGGACATAAGCCGGTTGGAGGAGTTTAGGAAAGAATGGGTTGAAAAGATATCTGTAGTCATTTTTAGAGGATTTGATGCTCGTTCTCGAGATTATGTGAAGAACCGGAGGCAATGGCAAAACAGTGAAGATGGCTGGACTATATCTAAGACTCTGGTTGAGGCCCTGGATTATCTGCAAGGCAAAATGTCAGTGGTAGAAAAAAGTCTGAACGGTAGGGATTTTGTTGGGGTCTGGAGAAGTTTGGCAGCTGGAATAGATCGATTAATTTTTTCTGGTATATTAGTAAGCAATGTCAAATTTCACAATGGTGGAGTTGAGAGGTTTGGTAATGATTTGGATGTTTTATTTGGGGTATTTGGGCCATGGTGTTTGAGGCCGGAAAGCTTCTTCCCAAAAGTGAGTGAAGGTCTAAAGTTGTTGAAGATGGATGAGAACCAAGTGCAAGAATGTTTGGCGGGGGGAAAGAGTTGGTTGAAGGAGATTGGAATCAGGCATTTGAGCGTGATTGAGGCAGAGAAGATAGTGAAGAGTAGAGTGTTTACGAGTTAAAGTTTTTTTTTTTTTTTGGTTAAAGGCCCTTGCATTTTGATTCATTTCCGGTATAGGCACTGCATAGAAGAGGTGGCACAAGGACAGTGATAGTGCATCAAGATTTAGAGTGAGAGTTTCATGCTGTACATGATTGTGGACCTGCTGAACAAAGTTTATTTTGGAAATTTGCAATAAAATTTTCCTTCAGCTTATTCTCAGTCATTGCATTGTTCAAACCTGGGGCATGATTACTATGTACTATTTTACTACATTCGGATGTTAATAACACTGTAAATGTACATTGAAGAAAACCATTTTCTCTATTCATTGAATTATAGTATGCTATTCTGGCATTTGCACAGCTTAAGAGTCGGCCTATTAGATGAATGAATGCTTGCCTTTCTCCTTGCGTCTCGAGGCATTTCTATCCATTGGCATCATGCTATTAAAATATGGGAATTATGTATACCACTGTTCTTTGTTAGTATTGTTATCGATTTTTGCTTATATGTTCGAGATTTATTCTCCCTTTGAGCACTACCATGTGTTAGTTCAGTTCCTCGTCTTGGAAAACTAGAGACAACAGAGTGTTTTAGTTCTTTAATTATTTGGCGCCGTCAAGCTATTTCCGTTATGTATTATTATAATTTAGATCTACCCATATGACAGAAGAGAAATGAGAGTAGTTTAGTTTCGACTTCTTTTATGTATTATTATACTTTAGATGTACCCTTACGATAGAAGAGAAATGAGATTAGTTTTAATTTCGACTTCTTTTATTATACATATCAATCTAGAACAGTCCCTTGTCTGCTTGTCTTATCCCGGCTGATTCCTCTGGTCATCCAACAAATCTAAATAGCCTCTTGTGTCGGTCTCTTGATCTAACCAACTACTTTTTTTCTTCTACAGATTGGTGTAAAGTTGATTGATCATGAAGAAGGAAGGCACACCCCCCCTTCCAAAAAAATTCCAAATATTCAACGGTCACCTTTTGTGAAAGATTGGGTAGCTCCTACACTTTTTCTGGAATCATTTAAGTTTCTAACCCTGTGACCAAAAAAGAAATATTAAAAATTGCTCACTTTGTTTTATGGAAGAGATTGATTTGATTCTTCTGGAGTGCTAGTGGTTAGTGTGTCTTAAATTCATAGATTGTCAATATACATTGTCTGTACTTTATAAACAGTTGGATTTGTCATCAACAGTGTCCTATCGTAATTTAACTTCTATAGTCATGTTGTGGAGTGTGGACACTGTCTAGTCTTTGTTGTATGAAAGTTACAGTCACTATTTGTGTTCATGCTCTGCCCTTTCTCCCACTGTTTACTGACATGGAGAGTGGGGTCACCTTGTCGCTTCCCATATCATCTCATGTAAAAGGCAAGAAGGCATAAGGAAACTGCCATAACGGATTGCTTAGAGGCTTTGACAAGAGCTATAAAGATACACCATAGATCCCCTATAGGGCCTGCACCCTATAGTATTAGGAGTAGAAAAGCAAGGCAGAAAACAGTATTAGCAGTTTTAGGAAAAGACAATCTTAGAGAAGATACATAACTCAATGTTTTAATTATCACGTTGGTTCGAATCATGTCTTTACTGTAATTATTGTGGTTATTATTTGTTCTGCATTTACAACTCATATTTAAAATTTGAAGAGAATGAAGAAAATAAAAAAGATGAATCTTAGACGTTGCAACGTGGGTGTCAAGAGTTGGATGTGTTCTTCAAATTATTATTAATAGATACTATATTAGGCCATCAAAAGTGGTATTTAACGATTGCTACATATGCACTTAACATCTACGTCACTAGATTAGATAATAAAAAACATCTCCAGAGACTAAATGGTTGATGTTTGTTTTTATTTGATGACTAAAATGTATATTTTTAATATTGAAGAACTAAATCGTAAAAAATGAACAAATTCAATGATAAAAAATAAGCTTTCTCCATATTTTTACTTTAATATATTTTTTAGTAGTTATACTCAGATTTTGATAAGGCTGGAAACAGTTTCTTTGCAAATTAAGAGTAAGGCTGTGTACATCTTGACCCTCCCCAGACCTCACTTAATAGGAGCCTCGTGCATTGGGCCACCCTTTTTATACTCAGATTTCAGTAATATTTTCCTTAGGAAATGCTGCAATCTTGTGTGGTGCATACTGCCCAACATTGTTCATGAGATGAGATAGTTCATGGGCATCAGTTTCAGTTGGGGTGTGCATGTTCCTTCACTGCCAAACGCTGTAGCAGTAATTGATGGTCTGAATATTGTCCTTCACAAAATCTGCTATAGTGATTGATTACTGCAGGACTCCATTTAATGCACGACACTGTCAGCTTTAGTTGCTGCATGTGATATCCGGAAGCAGAAACCTCCTGTTACAGAAACAGGCTGATTGCATTTGCAGGAATTTCTGTGTTTCTTTTCTTTTTTAGATATCCTTTTTTGACAGTTTGAGAGAGAAACCATTTACATTGACAAGTTCTTTTATCAATATTATTGAGAGCTAGATGTTGTTTGATTTGTCTGTACGTCATAGCCTCATAGGTCGTTGAAGGAAAATTTCTGAAATTAGTATGAATAATGGTTATAGTTGAAGTAAAAGCAAGAAGGCAGCATATTAATGTGTGATTTGAGTCATTTGGTATCACTTGTATTGTACATAACATTTTGATTTGGAATCTCCAGTGAATCACCGAAAGAGGGAGGGGGTGAAAACAGAAACAGAAAACAGAAAACGGGTTTGGGGGGAGACTCAGACTAGTGTCTGAAAATTAAAAGACACATGAGGTTTGATTCAATTTTGGTCGAGCTTGACATGGCCCCTGCCAATCCTGACAGGCCACGTGGCAGTGTATTAGTACAAGTTCTGTAGCAGTGTCTTTGTCTTTGATTACGAACAAAGGCTGCACTATATTATACTATACTGATAGCTGATGGCTACCTCCAAGTTAGGGCCCAGATTTAGAGGTTGGTAAATAACTCCAAACCTTCAATTATTGGTTTTGTCTCTCCCATTTTCCTCCTCCTCACTATTACTTCTCCCTTGTGCTTGTGTGTATATATATAGATATATTTTTCACAAGTATCCTCTTTCACCGGAAGTAATATTATTCCAAGCATGGTTAAATATTAAATGTGGTTTTATTTTTCTACATGAATTCGAACTTAAGTTTATCACTTTGTTACAGACTGACTAACCTTGCCTATTAGATCTAACTCTTGTTAATTACTTATGCATGCTTTGCTTTCCTATCTCAAATATAAAACTTCAAGTTGGCTTCACAGTCAATTAGTGCAAGGAGCCATATTACCAATCTAGCATTACATATCTGTGATCTCTTCTTCTCTTGATTGATGAATTGGAGAAACATAAGCCAGAGGAAAACACAGACTGCAGACTTCCAAGTGTCTGAAAACCTTTACCAATAGTACTGACACATATGTTATAGAGGTTCAAAATGAGTTATTCAAAATAACCCTTTAATAATGTCAATATTACTAGTTATGGAATTGTTTGACAATATGATATATATGATTATTGTTTGTCTAAATTTGAATTATAGATAGGGTTCCTTTATCTAATGACTATCATACATATCATAAAATAATCCGATTCTCTCATGTTAAAATATGACTAAATTTAATTAGGTTGTGGTCACAAACTGACAACTTAAAATATGTGCTGATCAATTTTAACAATTGATTAGTACTAAACTACTGATCATAACCCAACACCGATTTTATTATGTTCTCTTTACAAAGCTATGAATGAACCATTTGCGAATATGTTTTATGGCTCATAAGATCAATGAAGTCCATATAATGAAAATCCAAAATTCATGGTCAGCAAATATTATGTGGTTCTGCTAGAACTTTCTGTTAAAGTTAAAATTTGACCTACATAAATATATCATGGGATGACTCATAATTCATTCTTCTATCACAGCTTCACTCATCGTCAAATTGGAGAGCCATCTATAAAGTTTCTCAGGTACAGCATATTAACATGTGAAAACAAATCAAACACTTGCCAAAACACAAATCATATTGGAAGAAGTAGGATCCACCAAAACAAAATCCTTAGAATGATTGACAGAAGATGATATAGTTTTCTTCTGCCATCAATAATTTTCCCTGTTGGTTAACTGCCCAGGTATCCCCTGACAATTCCATTACATGCAATTTTCTTTTTCATTACACCAAAACGAAAACAGCTAGTGAGTAAAGAATTTGAATAAGACCAAAGATACTCACTCAATCAATCCAAAATTTTAAAATAGAAAGAAAGGTTCTTGATGTTCCTATATTTAACACAGCATAACATCTGCCATCATTTCTTTAATCCTCCTCAAACAAGGAAAGGTTTTCATTTTTCAAGTGTGAACAGTGAACCAACAACGGACATGATTAATTCTGTGAAGGAATATATTGGGAAGGCAGCCTATGTCAAAACCTTAATTTTCTCGGGAAACAAACAAGAAGGTAGAAACTAGAAAGTGTTTGGTGCCCTGTTAACATCTGCAATTTCAAAGGTTTAAGGTTTTAATCCATACACACCCAAAAAAAAATTAAAGACTTTTCCTTCAGGGTACATGCATCAGAATTCAGAAATAAGATATAATAGGTTGGTGATGGTGTCACAGGGTCATATATTATGTGGTATATATTGGCTAAGAACTCTAAAATCCAATGAAATAGTGGGGCCATGCATGTTCTGCAGACAAAAGTGTGACAAGAGGGCCCTCAAGATATATAATCAAAAACTTGTCTGGTTTCAACTAATTATTATTGCCTTCAAAAAAACTGATTAGCAAGAAAGTGAGTTAATTAATTTCTCTGTCCTCATCTCTATATAAGCTGCTTCTTTACTAGACCCACTTCAATATCGCAGCTACCCAAAGGAAAAGAAATAGCTTTCACTGTAAGATCATCATGTCTAGCCGAAGAAGAAGCTCCATAGCTTCAAAACTCACAGAGAATGAGATCAGTGAGCTTGTTTCAAGGTTGCAAGTAGTGCTGCCACAGTTAAACCAGAGAACCAAGTCAAGGGTATGATATATAGTGAATCATTTTCAGTATCATTATTGTGATACTAATACTAATTTACACTATATATATATAAAGAGAGAAAGCGTTGAGCGCTCAGGCAAACACCTGAACATTCAGACTCTCAGTTATAAAATTTGATATAAATGTCTTGAAATTTGTACTAAAATTTTCATGAGTAAATCTCAAAATATTTCTATCAAATCTTATGACTATAATACTTAAGCTTTCTATAAATTTTCTGACTACATATATTTATGTATGGAAACACATGCACATGTTGAGTCATTTTAATGAAGAAGTTGGAATTATTGCAGGTATCAATATCCAAGATCTTGAAAGAAACATGCAGTCACATCAAGAAGCTTCAGAAGGAGGTGGATGAGCTTAGTGAAAGGCTATCAGGGCTAATGGATTCTGTGAATTTGGATGATATTGACGAACAAAGTCTTAGAAACTTCTTACAACAGTAATCAAAAGTACTCCTTTCATATCCACTCACCACCACCACCCTACCTATCTTTTAGTCTAGGCCTTCATGAACATTTTTTTTTCCTTTTTCTTCTTTATGTTGTATCGTGTAGAACTCTTGGCACAAATATTTGGGCCATAGAATGCTAGTGTTTTGGTCCCATGAAGATGCGATACTGAGATGAAAACGCAAGCAGCTATATGTATATGTGGACCAAGATTTTAAGTGTATTACTGTTTAATTTTCTTTTCTAGCAAGGTTTATTATGCTTTATTAGCTTCTGACAAAAAAAAAATGTTATGCTCTATTAGCTATTCAGTTCCTTTTGTGACAAATTTATGTTTAGTATGCTCCATTTTAAAATTTTAGTATAAATGATATACACACATAAATAAAAAAAAATGTAGAACTAAAGTTATAAATTTTTGCATGATCAATCATAAGAGAAAGAAAGAATATAAAGATCAGAGAAATGCCAAAAATATAAGGAACTTATCATCTATAAATTTTATTATAAAAAACTTACCATATTATTAGAGCAATTTTATGATTCAGGTGAGAGGGATAATTCATATTAACTAAATAATGAATTAATTATTGGAATTAATATAGAAGTCGTAGGTATGAAACTGAAATATGTGTGTGTTGGTTCTCCATTCATGTATTGTTAATTTGATTGAGCAGGTAGTTTGATAGTTTGATTGATATTGGAGTGTAAGTGCTTTTTGTTTTACCAAGCTAACAATTGAAAATGGAGTAGAGCTCAGGCCGAAAGAATAAAAAAATGGAGAAGAGCATTAATAAAACTTGTAAAATTGATAGATAGTAGAAGATTTTAAATATGTTGTCTTCTATTTAAACCGAGTTATGTGTATAAAAAAAATTAAACTTTTCTTTGTAGAAATAAAATTCATTTTAATTATCGCAATATTTTAAAAGAAATCATCTATAACAGAATATTGTCTTGTTCTTGGAACAAACAAAAGAGCCAACAATTAACATTCTTTGTGACTAAAACATTATATAGCAAAGCTTATGTGCATCAAGCTTTGCTGTTTGGTAAGTCTTAATTCTTATCTTTTCATCTTTTGTTTGATGACCTTCCCCAGATATAGGCCATGAGAACGATATATTCTCCCAAACACTCACTCTTCATTGATCCTTGAAAACGGGTGATAAGGCCATGGTGGCTAGATTATATCGTATTGTATCAAGCCTATAACCATAATGTAAATATTCCACAAAGACATCCATAAGATTTAAACTCAGAAACCTACAAACTTATTTTGTGGGAATGCTGATGCCATTGTACGGATCAGCGACCCTCAGGTTTGGAGCAAAATTTAATACTTTAGATTTTAGAATAGAATAAAAGAGGTGTTCAAAACAACATAGCTGAGGAAAAGCTTCAACAAAGGAGAAACAAGGCTTGTAACGTAAGACACTGAAGCATGCAGGAAAACTAACAGTACTAAGGAGTAAGGACACAATTAAAGCAGGCCAAATATCTAAGAACACTAGCAAAATGCTTATAAATCCATAATTTAATCCTCATCCTCCTCATCTCCATCTCCACCAGCAGCCTTCTTAGCAGCAGCCCTTTGGTTCCTTCTCTTCACTCTTCCGGGACGTCCGCCACCAAGTGGACTTGTAAGTGAGAAATCAATGTGCTTCTGGGAATCAACTCTCACCATGAAAGATGGGATGTTCACAACCTGCCTCCCAACCCTGGGAAGCCCATAAAGACAAGTCAACAACAAAAAATAGAAATCAGCTTCCCAATGAATTATCACATAATAAAGATTGCAACCGCATAGAGAGGTATCTTCAAAAATCAAAAGTCAAGGAAGACTGACACTGGATACAAGGCCATCTTGAACCAAATGATAAATAATGAACAAGAAATTCTTTTCATTCAAATACTAGGCTAAAAAATGGCATATCTAAAAGTAGAGCCATCTAATCTTGTTCGGACGAAATTTTATGACATTAAAGCTTTCTATATAACTAGATTTTAATGTAATCCACTATTCCATAACAGAAGCCAGCAGATACAACAAGGTGAACCCATAAGCTCTGCTTAAGACCTAGGAACACTTATATCTTTAAAACAACAAACATTATGAGCTACAAAATTTTCATAATATGATACTTTTGGCACATTATAATAGGAAAATTGATATTGGTGTAAACTATAAATAAGTATACACAAATCATAGGTTATGAAAATAAAAGCGAATGGAAAAATAATGAGGCACTACCAAGTGGAGCCAATCAAATACAAATCTTATCAGGCAACGAAGGCATTCCACGGCATGTAAGAATCATCCATTATTAGCCTAGTATGTGGCCGCTCTAAATCAAGCGAAGTAACAAAGAAGCCTAGCATTCAGTTTAGCTACCTATTTAATCATCAATTAAACCAATCACTTTTTTCCTTTATTCCTTTCGTATTATAAAATAAAGACAGGACAAAAACAAAACCTGATATGCCTCTGCCTGATGAGCACCCTAGCATGATGAATAGACTTGGCCATTCCTGATTTGAAGACAAGTGTTTGAAGGCGACGCTCAAGAAAGTTCTCCACAGTCAAAGCCAGGACGTAATCGAGCTTGTTCTGACTCTCATCTAAAAGCCCATAACGAAACATCCTTCGCAGAAGAGCTTCACCCTCGAAGATCCGACGTGGGTTCTTCTCGTCAAGGGTTAAAAGATTCCTTGCGTTATTACGGATACGGCTAAGAACATACTGAACCCTCCAGAGCTCTCTCTTGCAGCGAAGCCCATACTCTCCCACGAGCTTCAACTCAGCATCCAACCGTTCCTTCTCATAAGGACGGCGAGGCTTCTTGAATGTTTTCCCATCTATTTAAGAATTCATCATTTAACGGAACAGATTACTAATAATCACAGAACAATAAAGATCTCCAGAATGTCTTCAGATTCGGAGATGTCCATTCAGGAATGGTGGTAAAAGTCAAAGACAAACATAGATTAAACAAAACAAAATAGATAATTATCACGACAAACACCAACATCCTTGAAATTTCAACAAATGCCAACACTGATCACGGAAGAGATCAATTAACAAGGTTAAAGTTTGCAATCATCCAAGTGATTAATCTGAGAGAGACTTACAGTTGCGGTAGAATGAAACGTGCACCATGGCTCTTCAACGTTGGAGCCGTCAGGTCACGTTCTCAAGCTTCTCTCTTCTGGCGCCCTAGGTTTCCAGCTGAGAACTAAGAAGTGTAGTTGTTCATCGTTTTGCCTTTTAAGGGATCCGAAGGCAAAAACCCTAATTTCCAGACAAGGAGGTTTGGGTTTAAGGCCCATCAGGTATGAAGAACCCATTTTAGAATAATTATAAGACAAATCCCAAAGGCCCAACAATTTCATCCAACCCAAATAAAAAATGATACAGTTTTTCAGGGCAAAAAAAGAGTAATAAATTAATAATATAGTTTGGAATAATTATTCCGACCAAAAAAATTTATTTTGAAGTGTTGTCAGTGAAGCTGTTAAAATTAACTCATTAAAAAATGCAGTTCGGATGAGCTGATTCACTTTACTTACAAAACTTCATGTGAATTACTAACAAATACTTGATGTAGTGGTTGACAAATTACATCCTAACTGAGAGGATCTAAGTTCGATCTCTAGAGTTGATATTGTTGAGAGGACTCAACCGTTTTGTCTTTGTAGCTCGAATGGGATTAGTCTTCTCTTAAACTGTCACACAGATAAGCGGAAAAAACTCATGACATTAACGAAAAAGAACTTCTTGTGAATTAATATGTGAGTTAATGATTTGATTTATCAATTCATCATTACCGTAGATTTAAAATTTGAAATAGAAAGAATGATATGTACACAATAATAAAGTTTATTATGTTATTATTTTGTAGGACAAAGTTCTATTTTGGTCCTTTAATTATGTTAATGTTCTAAATTAGTCTCTCAGTTATTTTTTGTTCCATTTTGGTCCCTCAATTTTCCAAAATGTTGCACCGTTAGTCCCCCAGCACTTTCAATTCCATCCACTTTTTCCGCTAAAAAAAAAAGGAAAAATAAACTTCCATCCCCAAAAATTTTATTTTTTATATTAAGGTCCTTTTCTTTTCATCTTCAAGCGTCTTCGTCTCCGGCTCTCTCTCTCTCTCTCTCTCTCTCAACCTATCTCTGGAACTCTCTCTCTCTCACATTTAAGAATAGAGGGGGTTTCATCCTCACTTCTTCAATTCTCACCTTGCCACACCCACTTTCTTTGATTCAAAGCGGGTTTCAGGTGGGGGATGAGGCGACAAGCCGGGTCGTAGCAATGGTGAGGGGAGAATGTGGAGGAATGGCAGGCGGATCCAGGTCGATGGTCGGAGCAGTTGCGGCAGGAGGATCATTTGACCCAAACGAGGTCGTTGCCGGTGTCGACAAGGAGGAGGAGGCTCTGAGGGGGGTTCCAATTCAAAGATTTCTGAAGTATTGGCTGGAGCCGGTGGAGGTGCCGAAGATGAGGGGGGTTTTGAGGGAGACACGGCCGTGGAGGGCAGAGAAGAGGACAAAGAGACGATGGGTGTCGGAGGAGAGAAGTTGGGCCGGCGAGGACAATGGATTCTTGTGGAGAAGAGGAAGCTTGAGGTAGTCTTGAGATGTAGTAGTAATGTTGAAGTTAGAGAGAGAAACGTAGGGGGAAAGGAAGAAGAAGAACGAGGAGAGAGAGAGTGAGGAGAGAAATGCCATTGAGAGAGAGAGAGAGAGAACATGGGAGTAATAATTATAAGGGTAAATTACACTTTGATACCCTGTGGTTTGATCCTATTTCACTTTGGTACCCTGTGGTTTGAAACCTAACGCTTTGGTACTCTGTGGTATTCTTCATTAATACTTTGGTACCCTTTGGAGCTATTTACTAATTTTAACCATAATAAATTTTGCAAAAATTACATATTGACCCTAAACTTTTTTTAAAGTTTTCATTTTAGTCCCTAGATAATATGTATCCAGGGACCTATTTGTAATTTTTTGAAAAAATTTTTAGGTCAATATGGAATTTTTGCAAAATTTATTATGGTTAAAATTACAAAATAGCTCCAAATGGTACCAAAGTGTTAATGGAAAATACCACAGGGTACCAAAGTGTCAGGTTTCAAACCACAGGGTACCAAAGTGAAATAAGGTCAAACCACAGGGTACCAAAGTGTAATTTACCCTAATTATAATGATAAGATGAGAAGGTTAAGAAAGAGATTAAATTTTTCCAATTAAGGAAGTAGAGAGAAAAAGAGAGATGATAGAAAAAAAACAAAGGAACAACGATGCAAGAATAGGTTAGCGATGTAACATGTGCATAAACGACTGTTAGCAATCCCAAGCGGCGGTGACTCCAACCCCATGTGGGCCCCACCTCTTCCCATTTAGTGTATTAAATTGGCTTATAAATAATTCCATCGTTTCAATAGTCGTCACACACAGAGAAGAAGAAGAAGAAGAAGAAGAAGAAGAAGAAGAAGAAGAAGAAGAAGAAGAAGAAGAGCAAGTATATAACCAGACAATCTGGGCTCTATCTCAAAAAGAAAGGGAGTCGCTTGCTGGGTGAATTAGAAGCTCGCAAAAATCTCAGTATTGTTTTCTCTCTTTGCATCTAAATTCCTTCATATATATGATTCTCTTTGTTTTTTTTTGTTTGATAATCAATTTTATTTGATCATTTGTGTTTAATTTTGTGCGAGTTTTTCTTTGCTTGTGTGGTTTGCTTCGTTGTTTCTTCAACCTTCAAGGATGAAAATGGGGAAAGGCATGTGGGATTGTTGGTAATGCGAATCACAAGTAATCCCTTTCTCTGTTGACTCGTCGAAGGTTGGAGAGGTTGCCCTTTTACGATTTGGGTTTACACGTTATTATATTGTCGTAGTTTCAAAATTTTCAATTGAATCATTTTGTGCTTGTTCTTGTTTTGAGATTCCTTTTCTTGTTCATATGTTGATTTTTTTTTTTTACATTCCTATTCAATAATTCTAATTGTCATCTTCATTAATGAGGTGGAATAATATTAAAATTGTCTCTATCTCACCGCTTCGCCGGCTGCACTAGTCGATTTTTCAGGATCATTAATTGCATGTACAGAATTCTATGCCATTTAATAACTCCTCAAAACGCTTCTCGTTTTTTTCTAGGTTTATATGTGCAATTTTATTCTACATTGTAGTTAAAGAAAACTCACAAGTGAGAAAGATTGTTTCCTGAAGAAAAAAAAAAAAAAAACTTTACAAGACATTTCACATTTGCATATGTCTTGCTTGCATATGGTCTTTGTGACATTTATGAAGCTCACACATTCTTTGATTTATGATTTATTTAGCTTGACCATCTCTTTGAGTTATCACTCTCATCATTCAACTGATTAATAAAACAAGTTTTTTTTTTCTTTAGGGTTAAGTAGGATCATTTTGATGACATGTTGGAGAGTCCACTTTGTCTCATTTCACGAGATTTATCAAACTCCTACGACGAGGAGTATGAACTAGATCCCATACTCGCCGATCAACTTGGTCGTGACGGGTCAATTAGCTGTTTGATGCGATGCTCGAGGGCTGACTATGGAGTAATCGCCTTATTGAATAAAAGTTTTCGATCCCTCATTCAAAGTGGAGAATTGTACAAGCTAAGGCGACATGTTGGCATTGTGGAGTCTTGGGTTTACTACTCTTGCAGTCCCCTTGAATGGGAGGTATTTGATCCGGTACGAGGTCGTTGTATGAGTTTGCCTAGGTTGACTGCAAATGAAGTCTTCATTTGTTCAGATAAGGAGTCTCTAGCAGTCGGGACAGACCTTCTTGTGTTCGGGAGAGATATCATGTCTCAAGTGATTTACAGGTATAACATTTTAACAAATGAATGGACGTCAGGAATGAAGATGAATGTGTCCAGATGCTTGTTTGCTTCTGCCAGCGTGAGAGGGATTGGTATATTGGCTGGCGGGTGTGATTCACTCGGGAGAATCATGAACTCTGCCGAACTATATAACTCCGACAATGGGACTTGGGAGATGCTTCCAAGCATGAACACGGCCAGGAAGATGTGTTCTGGTGTGTTCATGGATGATAAGTTCTATGTGCTTGGAGGAATTTGTGAAGGTAACTCCAACCACTTGACATGTGCTGAGGAGTTTGACTTAAAAACTAGGAAATGGCGGTTGATACCTAACATGCTGCCAGCTCGAAACCCCGCATCTAAGGGCATGGAGGCGCCTCCTCTTCTAGCAGTGGTGAATAACATATTGTATGCTGCGGATTATGCAAGGATGGTGGTGAGGAGGTACAACAAGGCTAATAACACATGGGCCATAATTGGAGGACTTCCTGAGAGGGTGAGCTCAATGAATGGGTGGGGGCTAGCCTTTAGGGCTTGTGGAGAAAGATTAATTGTGATTGGTGGGTCTAGGCATGAACAAGGAAGGGGCGTTGAGGTTAATTCTTGTGTCCCAGGTCAAGGTGCACTCAGATGGGACATGCTTGCACGCAGGTTATTTGGAGACTTTGTTTATAATTGCACTGTAATGAGTTGCTAGAGAAGTGATTCTCTAGGTGAAATGGTTTTTATGGAATTCTTTTCTTTGCTTTTGATTTCTTTTGCTAGCAGATAAAATCAGAGTTAATGGGTAATATTAACCTTTCTTTTTGGGAGCCATAGATATAGTTTTAAAAGTACTATGTCCTCTTTTTAGTTGCTTTGAGTGATCTTTTCATTATAGTTTTGACAAAGCTTTTCAATGTTGGGGTCATTTAGACAATATAGGCACAAATGAATTAAATAACGTGAGCTCCTATTAAATGTTGGACTATAAAACCATTCTCATAAGTTTAATAATAAAAACAATGTAGAACCATTGTCTCATCACCTCTCATCTTCTTTAGTTGTTTTATTTCTTTTCGCCTTTTCTTTTTATCACAATGTTAAATCTTTTAGTTTTCTATAATCACACTTCACTACAAGAATGCTTATGATTTATTATTAATCCCGATTAATCAACATTTTCATTATTCGTAATTTTTTAGTTGCTTTTCAATTGAAGATATTTATTAGTGATTGAAGAGTAAATAAAAATGCTTCTTGCTTAAGAATCATAAATTGATTAAAATATAACTACATATTTTCTTGCAATTGGTAAAATTTGGGGAAAAATCAATATAACTAAAAATTGTAAATATATAAACAAGTAAGTTTTTTAACCTACTTATAAAATAGTTAAAAGTAATATAAAATTATTTTTATTATCCTTCTCTGACTACTTTTAGAGTGACTAATTTTAATTATTTTAATAATTTTCATTTTAATATTTGTCTTTGCAATATATAGTAAAATTCTTGTTATGTAATTGATTTTTATTATTTCCTTGTAGAGTTTTTGTTATTGTAATGTTATTTATAATTTTGAATTTTTAAGGAAACGTGTCTATATTAAGATGTCGTTGAAAACAATTTTAATCCATAAAAAACTCAATCTAATAATAACAAATTTCCTATTTATTATGTTAAATGAATTAATATAATATATAGTCTTTATTAAAATATTTATAAAAAAATTAATTGATATATTACCATTACGTATTTATTTTTCATTTACTATAGTAGGAAGTCTAACAATTATTACTTCACATTCTATTCCATCCAATTTAATTAACTAAGCTATAATATTTTTTTTATTTTCTCATTTTCGGGTTCTAAATCAATCTCAGTCTTAAAATACTCACTTTAATAACTCTTCTTCACTATATTGATCAAGTTACAAATGTTCCTTGAATTTCCACAAATTTATAATTTTAGAGATCGTAATTTGAACCAATTTTTCTTTTTCGACTCTGACAGTTCATTCCCTACTCATAAGCTCCTTAATTAGCAATTTTTTTTTCATAGTGTGGCTTTGAATAAGAGTATTTCTTCCTATAATAAAATAGGCTTTGTTGTTAAGAGCTTTTTTAATTTGTTTTTCCAAACTAACTTTTAATCATTAGATAAAAGATGAAGAAGTTGTATTTTTGGGCAAATTCGGTTAAAATCTCAAATTATTTTTTTTTTAACGTTTTGATTCTATTATAAAAGGAAAAAGATCTTAATATAAAAAATAACTTTTGGAGATGAAAGTGTATTTTTCCTTTTTTTTTTTAACGGAAAAAGTGAATGGAAAGTACTGATGAACTAACGGTGCAATATTTTGAAAAATTGAGGGACCAAAACGGAACGAAAAATAACTGAGGAACCTATTTGGAACATTGAGCATAACTGAGGGACCAAAATAGGACTTTGACCTTATTTTGTATGGTAGATTGGTAGTAACAATTTGTGTATTTAAAGATGTTGTTTATCATTGTACCAAAAAAAAGGTTAAATTACACAGAAGGTCCCTGTGGTTTGGTCTATTTACAAAAAGGGTCCCTGTGGTTTAAAAAGTGTCAAAGAAGGGCCATGTGGTTTGCTCCAATAACAAAAAGAGTCCTGCCGTAAAAAAATTGACGGAAATCTTGGCCAAAATTATGCTTGTTTATTTGCACAATATTAAATGATTGCTGTTATACATTACGTGTGTCTGTATAAAGTAAATTTAAGAGAGAAAGTAATTTTTTAAAAAAATTATTCTTTAAAAAACATCAAAATTATAAAAGAAAGTAATTTAAAATTTAAATACTTCAAAACAATTTTATATAAATCATATTTACTTGTGCTATCAACTATTCATCATATTCTACCTGTTAATTTGCTTTTGGTTTATGTTTAATAAAAATAATCTTAAACATAAAAGAAAACTTAAAAAAAAACGACAATAAAGACATAAGACATTAACAATTATTGATTTTTTTTAATAGCTAAAATAATGACAATAACAGTTCAATCAATGAATTTAATGATTTATTATAAATAATACAAAAGATAACAAAAAATCGTTGCATGTTTGAATTTTTTTGAAAAAACTGAGAACCTAATAAGCAAATGCTATTTTATATTTTGGCCAACCTAAGCAAATGCTAATTTAACAAAATCGAAATATATAAAAATCATATTTGGCAGTAAAATAGGAGGATTCTATTTCTATCACTAAATTATCAAGTTCAAATAAACTATCTGCAAAGTGCAAACTAATAAATAAAAAAATCGGTTTGTCAACAATTAAAAATTAAAGTTAAATTTGGTCAGATACTTTTTCTCAGTTCTTAATTTGAGCTCATGTCTTTCTTTTTACACTTTTATTTCTATATTTTTGGGTTAGTTTCAATTTGGTCTCATATATTTTTTTTGTTACAGATTTGATCTCATATCTTTAGGTCTATTGCAAAAGTGGTCCTATATATTTAGGTTAGGTGTCAATTATAGTTGATCATTTTGTAAAGATATGAGATCAATTCTGTAACTTGACCAAAACGTATAGGACCAAATATGATATGAGACCAAATTGAGAACTTTTGTAAGGATATGAAACCAAAAGTGCGGCAAAAAAAGATACAAGACCAAATTGAAAATTGAATAAAAGATATGGGACCAAATTTGCACTTTGACCAAAATTAAAATAAAAAAATCGATTTTCCCACCACTGACAAATTCGTTAACTTTCTTTTTTCTTTTTATTGCGTGAATGAATTGAAGAGTGAACGGAAGTGGATGCATAAAAATTGCAAACATTGTCAGCGACGCTGCAAAAATGCAAGCCACCGAGTGAAGCCCCTTTTCGTTGTTTCATTCTCTTTTGGCATTCTCAATTTTTCACTCACCATTCCTTCAATTTTCTTTCATCGACTTCCGATTTACACCAAAAAGTACAGAAAAAATCGAAACTTTGCTTACGCATTCCTTGGATTAAGATTTCTGACCCCTCTTCCAAGTTCAGTAGTTGCTTCTTCTTCTTCTTCTTCCAGAGTCTTCGAAGGATTGGTTTTCTGGGGTTTTAGTAGAAATGGCGTCCAGTATAGGTATGATGGATAATGCTTACTTTGTCGGCAGGAATGAGATCTTGACTTGGATCAACAATAGGCTTCAGTTGAATCTCTCGCGCATTGAAGAGGTAACGTTTAGGGGTTGTTTTGCATGATATGTTATACTTGGGGTCGTTTTGAGTGAAATCTGATACTCTTAGTTGCATTGTTTTTACTTACTTTTCTGTGGGCTAGCATATATTCCTCATACATTTTCACTGCTAAACTTGAGGCTGAGGGATTTCCAACCACTTCATGCTTCCATTCTTCTGTGAGTTCGTGAAGAATATTGTTTCCTGTTTTGTTTTCACCAGTTCTTCAGTTACCACACTTGTCACTCACTAACTTTCTAGAACGACCCCAATTGGAATTTCCTGAGATAGTTCCACTGCTTAAGGTGGAATAAAACCTCTTCGGATCTTGCTGGAAATATACATTGATGAAATATTTTAGTTTGAAATGCAAATCATTATGTGATAATTAGAATTAGAAGGTTGAAAACTTTGCCTTCTGGTTTGTTTCATGGAGGCAAACTGTTTGATCTGTTTGATTTCTATATTGGAAGAAGTTTTCCTACACAAAATAAATTGATTGTAGAGCTGGTTTTCATGTTTTGAAAGACCCTCTTTGTTGGTCATTAGAGTGTAGATGATTCTTATAAGATATACTGCACTTTTTCATGCTCTTATTGGGTCAAAAATGAAAAATTGATTCATCAATGCTGTCTTAGCAATTTTGTAGACTCAAAAGAAGAATTAACCCAATTATGAAGAAAATTAAAGACTTTGTTAAAACAAATGAGTATTTGTTTGGGAGGGGCGGGGAGTAACACTCGTTCTTATTACATCAAATTCGCTAATATTGTTCTTGTGATATATGCCCACATAGCATGTATCACCCGCTATAGATTTCAACCTTCTGAATGAATTTGGATAATTAAATAATTATAGAGAATTTGATGATTACGTTGTCTTGAATCTCGATTATTAACACTATTTCAAAGTGTCAAAATCCATGCAACTATAATTGTTATTTTGCATCAAACTCAAATGTTTCTTTCTTTTCCTTTTCTCTCTCTTTTTCAAATTCTGGGTTAACAGTTAACACCCAATTACTTAAGATTTATTAATCTTTAGCTACCTGTGATGGAAATCTGTTTTTGATTCTGATCCTGTATATTGTCTTGGCTAGGCTGCATCAGGTGCTGTACAATGCCAGATGATGGATATGACATATCCAGGGGTTGTTCCAATGCACAAGGTGGAAACATACCTTAACTTTTTCTTTCTGTTGGGCTTTTTTGATATCTTATTTCAAAGATGTGTAACTTTCGCAATCCGGCATGTACTTTAGGTGAATTTTGATGCAAAGACAGAGTATGATATGATCCAAAATTACAAAATTCTGCAGGACACGTTTAACAAGCTGAAAATTGACAAGGTAATTACATTTGTTGATTGAGGAGCAACTTTTCTCTGTCTTTTTACATCTTCATATGCTTCATGTCCTAGATGCATCATCTGGAAAGTTTGGCTAACAATCATCTTACTTGTAACTATCAAATGAGACCTAAATCAATGGTGAGAGGAATAATTTTTGCTAAAAGAATTCAGAAGTGGGAAAGAATTAAGTAATGCTGGGTGGCTATTACACTTTTGGTTTTAAGAATCATTCAGTGTCTTTTATGCAAGCATAAATAATAGTAATCATCATTTCATTATTTGAGGTTTCAATGCAATGATTTACCACCTATAAACTTTTATTTTATTGGCTGTTGAGAGTCCTTATAAAGGCTCAAAAGTCAAAAGGGCCATTAGTGGATGGTAAGCTTGATGGTAGAATTCCATTCTTAATCCAGATTCCTCTTCCTTTTTCTGTTTCGCTTCCCATTGTAAGCTTGATGGTATAAAGTTTTACTTTAGTTGTGATACTCAATCAAGTTTTGTTGCATGGATAAGTTCTATTCCTTGGTGTGAATGGTCCTCGTGAATTTACAGTAATATTTTGAAAATGATAATTACATGTGAGATCAAATACTAGCTTAAGAAAATACTTTGGTGCCATCAATATCTTTTGTTGGGCTAACATTACCACCCTGTGGCAGCATATTGAAGTAAACCGGCTTGTTAAAGGACGACCTTTGGACAACCTGGAGTTCCTACAATGGCTGAAGCGATACTGTGATTCTGTGAATGGCGGGATCATGAATGAGTATGCTACTTGCTCTGAGTATCATCTTCATCCTTTAAGCAGCTTTATACATTTAGACATATTATCTTATGGCTTATTTATTTTTTTTTTATTTCACTGTATTTTTTTAAAAAACCGAACATTGTTCTTTCTTCCAGGAACTATAATCCTGTGGAGCGAAGGAGCAAGGGTGGAAAGGACCGAAATGTTAAGAGTTCCTTGAAGAACTCAAAATCACTGCAGACAAACATTATGAATAATCCTGCTTCAGGCAACACACTCAATCCCAATAGAACCTCTGGTTGGGTTATTGGCATCTCTTAAGTCATACCTTCAATTTGCCCATCACTTTTACCATTTTACTCATTTATTTTCTTTTCTCTTTCTAATCACTTATTTATTTTTCTGATGTCTTGAGTATAGGGTCCAAACAATTTAAGTCAAGTGGAACAGCCTCATCAGCAGAGATTGAGGTTTTGTCCAAGGAGGTGTGAACATTATGTTTCAATGCCCCTATCATTCTAAACCAAAGAAATGGAAGCATATATATATATATATATATATATATATATATATATATATAGTCTATTCTCTTCTTTTTTCTTTTTCCTGCAATGCTTGTACTTTCACAGCCTCACTCAACTGCAATCTCCATGTTCTATATTGGATTTTCCATTGGATGTTTGTCGCTTGAATATTTAATTGAATGAAACTGTTTACTTGTTAATTTGTTCATTGTTCATTTCCTTATTCTTCTGTTTTGCAGATTACTGATCTTAAAATCTCTGTGGATCTCTTGGAAAAAGAACGAGACTTTTACTTTGCAAAACTAAGGGATGTGGAACTTCTTTGCCAGACTCCAGCACTCGAGGATCTCCCTGTAAGAATTCTCATGGAAGCTGCATTGCTTCCTTCTATTTCTGTTTTTTTTTTTCTATAATTCTCTTATAAATTTGGAACACGGTGCATTTCTTTTTATACAGATGTCAATAGCAATAAAGAAAATTCTGTATGCCGCTGATGCAAAGGAATCTGCATTAGATGAAGCTCAGGAGTATCTTAACAAAACTTTGGATGCTAACGAAGCCGAAGCACAAGGCGAAGCCGAAATTGAAGCTTGATTCTGCTTATGGAAAAAAGAGCTCCTCCTGGCCTGCATGCTTAAGATAGTTGCCATGCTTTGTTTAACAAACCTAATGCTATTTTCGATGACACGATGTTGGTGATGCTTCCTAGTGCTGTGGCTGAAGTATGGTGCTTTTGCTGGATGGATAATTTCATTAATTTGTAATTACAAACCAAATAACGACTTATCTTTCCAGCAGTATTGTCCTCACCATCCTTTTCTTCTACTGAATAAGATTAAGGGATGACAATTGTTGCTTGAGAAGTGGAAGTAGTTATAGCCATAGTTATGACTTGTGACTTATGACTTGTGAGTATCTTTTAGTGGATCCTCTCTGCTGTGGATGAAATTAGCTGCCAAATTTTCTGTTCGCTTATTGATTGATGTATGGATTAATTCTCATTGAGTGGCTTGTGTATTTTACTTTCAATCAAATATGAAATCAACCTTTGAATATTGGATGATGAGATGATCTCTATTTGTTTGGGTTATCTAATCCTCAAACTCATCATTTATTTTTGTTGAAAGCGATGTGGACATGTGGGGTATTATGTTTCACTGTTTTTCAACAATGAGATCTGAATGGAACGGAGGCAACAAATTTAGATGATGTGGGTACTGGGTAGGCATGTCTTCAATATTGAGAATGTGCACTAAATAAAAGGACATATAAGAAAACGACACGAAGGGTTGTTGTAGGTAGTTTAGCCTTTCTACGTGTCAAGTTTTGCATTGTTGTATTATTTTGAGATCTACATATACAGTGATATAGTTTTTTATCTGGCATTGATCTAAAGGAAACCCAGCAATAAAATCTCGAGGTGTTAAAACTCTCCCTCGACATTCTCCCGTTACAAATTGCTAAAAATGGGAGTAGCAGGATATGTGCAAAATACTTCAATCCCACGATATAGTGGCTTTGTAAAGTGCCATTATGCCGTAAGTAGAAAAAGTTGAAGGGGTTATTTTTCCAAGAACAATTTAAATTTGACAAGATATATATGAAGAGGAGGTCCCCTTTTCTTTGGGTTTTCTACGGCTATTATTAGAAGAGATAATTCTTAAAAGCACTGTCCATATATAGGCATCTCTAACAGTAAAAGTTTGAAAATGAATTTACCACTTCACAAAAGAATAATCTTTTCTCAAAATTCAACTCCTGACAGATAAAATATTGTAATTTATTCAAATAGGGCAGGGTAACCATATTTATCTATTTAGTAACAGAAGCTAACTGTAAATTCAATACTAAAACCGCTTGCATGAGAAACTTGAGAATAATAATATCAACAAGCTTCTGCTTTTACATTATCTATATTTACCATAGGGATCATGGTCATGGCCGTGGCGTTATACATAGATGGCCAAACCTGAGTTAATTACATGCTAACCAAAAACACCAGGTAAGATAATACAATACCAGATTTAAAAAACTCAGTTATACCTCCGAGAAGGGGAAAAAAAAAAAAAAGGAATTCACAACCATGCTAACATGTTCTCGAAAACCCTTCCACAGGACTCAGTATCCATAGCTATGATCATCATACATTGCAGTGTAGCCACCGCTCCTCCTTGATTTATCAGCCTGCTCGAGAGGTGGCATGGCATTGTATTAATATGACTGACAAGTCAAAAAATGAACAAAATCACAAGTAGATGGCATAAATCCAAGATAACAAAGTATTACAAAATGGAAATACCCTGTTGATCAGATTCTCAAATGCCTCTGTTCCATTCTCTTGAATATACTTCTCCGCAGCAGTTAGAACGTCATCAGGCTTACTGAAGTGGTCCTTTTTCCTTGGGACATACCAGATGTTAACAATGGTCTGAGGATTGACAAATAAAGGTCTCACATAATGCTCATATACATAGGAAGCACCATTAAAGTAAGGGAGGACCAGCCAGCAGGCCAGGATCAGCTTTGCATATGGCCAGATAGGAATCCTACAATAAAAAGGATGAGAAATTATTTAACAGGGCAACATATTCTCTTTTCACTCCAACAATCTCGTTGTCGCAAAACGCAATTAAATAAAGCATTGCCGATATTGTAATGTTGGTCTATGTTTTAAAGTACAATTTCATTGGAACAAACCAATGAAGCACAAACACAGACACGGGCCTAAACACGGATACATCAACATGCTAAATTTTAGCATATATATATATATATATATGTTGTAATTCCAATAGTAGACAACAAATAAAAAGACAATTAAAGATCCATAAATCTTGATAAAAACTTCAAAAACCACAATATCTATTCATGAAATATGTCATATGTGTTAATTTTTTTTTTTCTATTTTTCATTGTCCGCAAAAATAATTTTAAATTTTAACACTCATCGAAAGTGTCTGTACTTCATAAAGCAAACTCATTATACCATTCCATTGTATAGCCAGCATCCAATCCTTAACTTTTTAATCTTTAAGTTGTATAACGTTATAGAAAACTAGCAATCCCAAGGTAAAAGATAAGGCATTACATCAGCAGCTCAAATGAGTAAAAAAACCTAAGTAAAATTAAATTTGTAGAGTTTCATTAGTTTCCATAAAATAAATTGGCTTGATGTATATAACTTGATGCCCACTACAAATGTAGGAGTTATTAATAGGTTCATCCAAAAAGACTCCATATGAAACAATACATTATTTAATGAATCATCAGACATAATAGGGAAATCTTTAAGGTAATTGAGTGCCAAAGACGAATTATACATCCGGTTTATTCACTGGCTAATATCTGTAGTGTACTGAACGCCATTAATCAAGTAAATCAGATTTAACTAGAATACATGAATAAACAGAGCCATTGGCGTGAAATTAGATTACCATTCAAGAACTTTGTAAAAAGTAAGTTCAAATAGGGTGATCATGGAATAGAGAATCCAATAGGTGAGCCATTGCTGATCATCAACAGGAGACTTGCTTTCAATCGCCTTAATGGAGGCATATCTGTAAACAGTGAATGCAAAGAAAACAGTAAACAGTGAGTTTGAAGGAGATTTGTTAGGCAAAAGAGAAGAGATTCATCAAATCATTAAACATAGTACTCACAGAGGATAAACGAGACTGATCACAGGGCTGCAAAACAAGAAGAGAAACCGGGGCAAGAAATTAGTTAGAAGTGAAAGAGCAACGGCATTGATCTCGAACAAGAAAAATGAAGAGATTTACCCAGCAAGAACATCGAAATTAGTGAGAAGGAGCGTGAGGAAATTTCTGGCACCAGATCCCATATCTCTGAAATGAATGTGGAAATTGCTAGGGTTTCAATGAGACAGAAGAGAAGAGAAAAGAAAAAACAAAGAAAGAGAGATGGAGGAGATAGTGAGCTCGGTGCGGTGCGGTGCTGTTATATGCTATTATATGCTCTGAAACGATGAATGAATGTGGAAGCGAATGTTAGAGAGAGAGAGAGAGAGAGAGATAAAGATTGTGTGCATCTCGGTGTAGGCTTCATTGTCCAATCACACCGTAGATCTTTCCTTGTCCGTCCGATCAGAAACTCGAAATGATGGACCACCGTGGTCTTCACGCACTTTATCCTTTTCCCGATGCAACCTTTATTCATTTTAAAAGTTTAAAACACAGTCCCGAATTTACCAGCTGGCCACTGCCAACCGTTCCCTATGTCTTATGTTGTCTTTCTTTTTATTGATTCTCTTTTTTTCCGTTTTTTTATTTTTATAATACAAAAAATAAAAATAAGGAGCCACGTCACCTAATAAAAAAAAATTCTTGATTTTTTTTTTTAATTTTTTTTTTAAAAAAAGTGAAATCGCAGTCTTTACTGCGATTTCACTTACACATGTGTGTCAATTGAAATCGGCAGTCAGCATGTACCCGTTTTTTCTTTATTTCTTTTTTAAAATTATTTTAAAAAATAATTTTTTTTATTACAATAATATAGAAAAATAAAGTTAGACCCAAAATATTATATTTACTCCCTAAATAGCATACACATTTTGATCTAAGTTTAGCCAATTAAATGGTAC
>QANZ01024264.1:0-25448 GCA_003254925.1 Chamaecrista fasciculata | reverse complement strand
AAAAAATTGGTGGTACCATTTAATTGGCTAAACTTAGATCAAAATGTGTATGCTATTTAGGGAGTAAATATAATATTTTGGGTCTAACTTTATTTTTCTATATTATTGTAATAAAAAAATTATTTTTTAAAATAATTTTAAAAAAAAAAATAAAGAAAAAACGGGTACATGAAATCGCAGTCAGGACTGCGATTTCAACTGACACACATGTGTCAGTGAAATCGCAGTAAAGACTGTGATTTCACTTTTTTTAAAAAAAAAATTAAAAAAAAGATGGGTGCCACGTGGCACCCATCTTGAGAATTATTTTTTTTGTTAGGTGATGCGGCTCCTTATTTTTATTTTTTGTATTATAAAAATAAAAAAACCTCTTTTTTCTTCTCTTCTTTTCTTTTCCTTTCCTTTAATTTTAAGTTTTTAACAGTTTAGTTGGGAAAAACAAATTAACAGTCTATCATATATAGTTTAGATTAGAATTTGAACATTTATAGATAAGTAATTATTACCATTATTTTTTATATTTAAATTTATGAGTTAATAAATTAATCTATTAATAATTGAAATAATTCAATATCTAAAATATTATAATCTTTAATAATTTAGTATTTATATAAAATTTAAAAATTGAAAAATTATAATTTAATAAAAATTTAGAGACTAAAATATATAAATTCAAAGATAAAAATATGAAATCAATTTAAATTTAAATTTAATGACTAAATATCACATGGACTAAATTGTTATGATATTTCAAAATGGGCCACATTCACAAGTTCACAACGTTGATGAGGAATCCAGAGTCTGGACAACACACTTTATATTTTGTGTCTTGTGAGACCATTAACATGCTACCTCGGACTTCGGAGTAAGGGTAACTATGGGAGGAAAAAGCTTCGCCAAGAAAACCTCTGCTCATGATATCCCCATTGCAGACGCTCTTTCAAAGTCAAAATTGTTCAATCGTGATCGGCCAAAATGCAATTTTTCTCTTCTTTGGTTAGAGTAGATTGCAATTCAGCCCTTCATTTTTGTTTATTGCAATTGTAATTCTACAAATTTTTCAAAAGTTTCACTCTTTAATCTCAACGATTTAATGTAATCATATATATCTTGTTTCAAGTTCAACAACAATTTTAAAACTACATATTATTTTTTACGAGTCATTTTTCAATCCAATTGAAACTGTCAACAAATAAGGTCAAATTAGGCTCCAAAAGAGATCAAATTGAACTCAAAAAGTGGGACGTTAAAAGAATGGAAGTCAAACCTACTAGACCCCATGCCTGTTGGATAAGCATCCCTAAACCTTAATCATCTCAACTAACCAAAAGCTTCCTGCCCATGACAAAAGGAGTCCAAAGTTATTTCGTTCATAGAAGATTGAGGGGATTTGGAACTCAAGAAAGCTCATTGATCATCTAATATATAATTTATGTACTAAAGTTTCAGACTTAACAGTAGTAGTATTTGTAATTTGCTAATTAAGAAATGAACTCCTTACGTACAGCCAACAATTACAGAAACTAAAACTCTACAAGTCAGAAATTTTCAACTTGAAGTTGGTTGCCCTCCAAGCAGCTGCGATGGCCACGAATCTGCAGGGGTGGGATACCTAGCATGTGGTTTACTGACTATGGAAGCTGGTTTTGAGGTGAGCTCAGCAACACTAGGAGCAGGAAATGCAGCTTGAAGATGAGGACGAAGAGGGACAACTAAAACGGTATGTCCCGGCTGCAAAGTAGTCTCTCCGGAAAAATTTGTTTGCTCTGGCGATTCCAGGTCCAAAGGAGGAGGTACATTGAGGTCAGGTTTACATTGTGCTACTCGTGCTTCTATCTCACCTTGAAGTTTCTCGATTTGAGTCTCCAGAGCAGAATTTTCCTCTTGCAGCTCATTTTTCTCCATGGTCACCTGCCGGATGAAAGCAAATGCACAAAACGTAATCAGTTGAAGTTAGTAAAAGTGCAAGTAATGACTGACATCTAAAATCTAAATATACTTTTCATAAACTGGCAGGATGATTAGATTCCCAACAACATAAAATGGAAGTAAAGGACTAGAGTAGAATTGTGTCCAGTGCTTACATAATGCGATTCAGACGATAGAGACACATTCTCCTTCTTAAGGGACTCAATCTGACAAAGCAGGTCGTTTAGAAGCCTGGTGGCTTCACACAATATAGACGCCTTTCCATTGTTTTGCTGACTTAGTTCTGTACAACACAACCCCCAACCAGGAAACAAAGGAACAGATAAGATAAGGAAATTTAAAAAAACAATGATGTCTTTTCTAGCAACATCTTCTTCCAACAGTATTTTTACGGTTGAATAGCAAGATCAAGATTTGAGATAATGGCACAAGATGTTACCAAGAGCATTGGCAAGATCAAGAAAGAGATCATTCAAATGCTCCCGCTTCATTCTCTCCCTTTCAGCCTTGTGAATTCTTTTAGGAACTTTCGCTTGGCTCTTTTTACCAGGAGAAGAAGATCTGCAACAAAAAAAGTTTTTCAGAAATTCAATCCAGAAATTGACCACCTGTTCCAGAGAACATGTTCATTCATTTGGAGACACTACTGCGACTACTTTCCAATAAGTAGTTCCAGACTTATAGTTAAAATACTTAAATTTATGTTTGTGGAATCAAGTACATTTAGATCAAATAATCAAGAACATCAAACAAACAGCAATAATGAGATTTATTCGTGTGAATAGTCTGTAATGCCAATAAATCAAAAGCTTTTAACCCACATCACATAAATTTATGTGATGAAGAACATATCAATGTAATAACGTGTTGACAACCATGCTTTAGAAACAAAGGAATCAAAAGACATCCTAGAGAGAAAGAGTGGTCAAAGAAAATATTCCATGGACATGAAATGCATCTCAACCAGAATCAGTAAAAGTCAAACACAAAGCCACTAGAACAACTTACCTGTTTTTTGATGATTCTTCTTCTAACATATTGTCTTTCTGAACCATCTCAGGCGGAGCCTCTGGTTCCATAGAAGATGCAACAAAACCAGCAACACAGATTTCCAACAATTCTTCCGGTACACGAATTCCTACAGTAGAGGATTAAATAAAATAAGACTATATTCAACCTAGAATATGCCAAATCCTTGTTGCTCAGAACATAAACAAGTATATCAAACCACCTGCCAGTTATACAATTACCTCTTTCCACTTCCGAAAACACAAATGAAAATGATCGCTAGAGTTGCAAAATCAACAAATTACTAGTACAGGCAGCAGTAAAATTCCATTGTGTAAGACAGTGACGCGGGGAGACATAGAAAAGGGAAATCGTTTTGAACTTGGAAGAAGCAAGTAGTGAATGGTAAGGAACCCGAATTTGATGATTAAGAAAGTGGGGGAGGAAAGCTAATGGAAAAAAACAAATTCCAGAATCGGAAGAAAGAATGAAAATCAGAAATCGGAAGCAAAAGGAGAAAGAGAAGAGAAGAATGGTTACCTGGCACTCAGCGAGCGAAGAGACAGAGAATTAGGGGGAGGGAAAGGGTAGAGATTAGAGAAGAAGGAAGAAAGAGGAAGAGAGAGAGAGAGAATGTGCAGAGAGAAGAAGGCGCGTGGAGAAAGCGTGGCTTTGGGGAAGATGATGCATTACCAATTGAGTTGCCCACGTGATCCATTTCTTTGTGCATCCATGGTTAAAAAAACAAAAGGTTTTTCAAATGGTCAAAACCTCATCAAATTGGTCCTAAATATATGTGAAAGATTTTAATTGGCTCATAAATATTTCAATTATTTTAGATTGGTCTTATGTATTTTCATAATTTCACAAATTGGTCCTAAAATAATCATATCTCTCTCGTTTTAAGTTCAAATATGGCGAATCCAAAGCTACGAAATGAGATCAAATCAAGTCTCGAAAGTAGGTCGTTCATTTCAGAGTCAAACAAGCGAAGTTTGTCACATTTATCTCATTTTAAATTCAAATACGACGTGTTTGAAACTATGTGTTAACTCTTGAAGAGTTTTTACTCTACCTAGTTGAAATCATTAGAAAATAAGATCAAATAGTATTCTAAAAACCAATTTGATACATTATAAAAATATGCAGAACTAATCTAAAATAAATGAAATATTTAGGAATGATTTGAAATCTATCCCATATATTTAGGATTAATTTGAAGTTTTGTCCTTTTTTAATTGACAAACTGATAGTGTAATATTAAATGAACAATTAAACTATTTAGGCAAAACACCTTTTCATGCCCCTAACGTTTGCAGTGATTTTCAGTTATGCCCTTAACGTTTCATTTTGTTCAAGCATGCCCTCAATGTGCAACCAACGTTTCAATTATGCCCTCAATTTTGACTCAATGCACATGTGGCAATTTTTTTTGCTTATGTGTCATTTTTTTTGTCTGACTTGATTACGTGGCATCATGACTGGGCATTCTTATTTTTTTTTTCCACCTTGGCATGATGACTGAATTTACATTTTTGAACATAAAAATTGAGTAAACTAGCAAATCAGTCCCTGGATTTACATTTTTCATCATCTTCATTCATTTTAGTCCCAAATTCTCAATAAAATTGTAAAGTTTCCCAAAACACTTCCAAACATTTCAATATAGTCCTTAAAAGTATTAAAAACCCTAAAACCTAAACTCTAAACCTTAAAACTATAAACCATAAACCCTAAACTCTAAAATTCTAACCCCTAAACCCCTAAAAAAACCACTCTCTTGCAATTTGGTCCCTAGGTCCTCAAATTTATTAAATTAGAATTAAAAAAAAAATTGGTCCCTAAATCCTAATTTCATTATCATCTTCGTCTTCTTCTTCATCATCATCATCATCATCATCATCTTCATCATCTTTGTAATTTGAACAAACACAAGAGGGCCTATTTGGAATTTAAACTAAATTCCAAAGGGGGCTTTTGCTTTTCGAATCAAGAACGCAAATATCGCAAGCACGGGGTTCCAACTCACATCGTCTTTTCCGACAGAGACTGGTGGTTCATGAGCAATGTTCGTCGACGGCAGTGATTCGCGTGAGTGTGAGATGGGTCACGAGCATGGGAGATCGGCGCGTTTTCGGTGGAGGTTTCCGGGCAGATCTGGGTGTCGTTTTCTGTGGCTGTTCGACGGCTGTTTCCGACATTTTCGTGGAGGTTGTTCAGATCTGGGTTTGACAGATTTAGACGGACAGTTGAGTTTCGCCGGAGTTGACAGAAGCAATTCGTTTTGCAAAGACGATGAAGATGATGAAGGTGATGAGGGTGAAGATGATGATGATGATGAAGATGATGATGAAGATGAAGATGATGATGATAATGAAATTAGGATTTAGGGACCAAAATGTTTTTTTTTAATTCTGATTTAATAAATTTGAGGACCCAGGGACCAAATTGAAAGAGAGTGGTTTTTTAGAGGTTTAGGGTTTACAATTTTAGGGTTTATGGTTTAGGTTTTAGGATTTTAGAGTTTAGGGCTTTAGGATTTTAGGGTTTAGGATTTTAGGGTTTAGAGTTTAGGTTTTATGGTCTTTAATACTTTTAAGGACTAAATTGTAATGTTTGGAAGAGTTTTGGGACACTTTACAATTTTATTTTGAGAATTTGGGACTAAAATGAATGAAGATGATGAAAAATGTAAATCTAGGGACTGATTTGCGAGTTTACTCAATTTTTATGTTCAAAAATGTAAATCCAGTCATCATGCCAAGGTGGAAAAAAAAAATAAAAATGTTCAGTCATGATGTCACGTAATCAAATCAGAGAAAAAAATGACACATAAGCAAAAAAAATTGCCACATGTGCATTGAGTCAAAATTGAGGGCATAATTGAAACGTTGGTTGCACATTGAGAGCATGCCTGAACAAAATGAAACGTTAGGGGCATAACTGAAAATCACTGTAAACGTTAGGGGCATGAAAGGGTGTTTTGCCAACTATTTATAAGAATTTTTTTTAAAAAATAATGAAATTAAATTATATATCATAAAAGAAAAGAAAAACAGAAGATTAGAAGATCAAAGTACAATAGTGAATAGTATTGATAAGATTAAGGAACATGAGTGGTAGAGGAGTTTAAGGAACATGTAGAAAGAGGCGAAGCGTGTGGCATCCACGGTGACGCATAATTAGTCGCTTTTTCCACGTATTCATGCTACACGCCACTCCCACACTTGCTTTCCCAATTTTTTTTCCCAGTCGCGTGCCATCCACAAACAACTCTCCTTCCTTGTTTTGCATTCATTATAAATTAAACAATATTAATGAGTAGGTCATTTGTTCTTTTTAGAAATTAAACTATATATTTTGATTTTTTATAAACGAAATAAAAGAGTCAAATTGGTGATGAATTTTGAGTCAATACAATAATTAATTTGACAAACTTGTAATTGGTTTTCTAACAAAAATATTTAATAATTATATTGGATAAGATCAAGAAGACAAGAACCAATTATCAATTCAAATTAATTGGCCTGGTCTCATTTTCTAAACCATTGTGTTATTTACCATTGACCGTGACAATATATTAATATAGATATATTACATTCTGGTACTGTAGTTTAACCTAACCTTATTTTACTTTAATACTTTATGGTTTAAATATAATACTTTGGTATTTTGAGGTTTCAACAGTTAACACTTTATTGCCCTGAACAATTTTTTTCGTTAAATTTGAATAGAATTTCGTACGTGCATTTCACATACATCACTAAAACTCGATTTTCTCTAATTTTTTTTACCAAAACAAAGATTAAACACAATCTATATTTTGAAAAATATTAAAGAACATGTGGTTGTGTCCCATTTACTTTAAGATTTTTAGAAATTGAGATTGTGTTTAATCTTTGTTTTGATCTAAAGTTAGACAAAATCGAGTTTTAGTAAAGCATGTGAGATGCACGTGCGAAATTTCATCCAAATCTAACGAAAAAATCATTCAGGATACCAAAGTATTACATTTTAAACCACAAGGTACCAAAAAGGAATAAGATCAAACTACTGAATACCACAATGTAATTTACACATGATTACGAAAAGAAATGTTTAGGGTAGATCAACGTAACATGGTGACTTCAGTTAGCATATGATCATTATGAGAGGTCATTTCAGAATTTATTAAGTTCAATTTAACATTCTCTTTTCTTTTCCTTTTTCAGTTTCAACCAATTATTATAAGATGAAAAGATTGAAATCTCATTATAAATTGAAAGAAAGTAGTGAAACAATTGCATGCCCTCGAAGAATATTTATAGTTACACTTTTGTCCAGAAAAATCTTGTAACTCAGCATATTTAAACATTAATTTAATCCCTCAAAAGTATAATAAGTAATTAAGTGTACAACTTGATTCCTAAGATGGGTAAGTGGAGGGCTAGCATGTGAGGATAAAGATGCATCTTTCAAAAATCAAAATTGTGCTGGTAGAAAGAAGAGAAAACAACCTTCAACCTTAAGCACAAAACTAAACTACTATGCTTTAGATTCCACATAGCAACAAAGAATTGATAGTTTCAGCAATGAGAGCAATTAAATAACTTAAACAAAATTATCATTAGCCTAGGAGTAAAAAAGCAAAGAAAGAATACATGTACTAACAAATGTTGATAATTGATCTATATGACTATCCAACCTCTTGTTATACAGTAAAAGCATCCCTGTTATAAATTATACATAATTTATAATAATAAACCTAGCAAAGGAAAAAAAAAATTGACTAATCACATTTTCCTTTTCTGGGTACTCAGTTCGGTGGTCCTCATACATATACCACAACAGCCATGTGCATCCAGTAATGTTGAATTTATGAACATGAATCTATTTTTATTTCAATTTTAAACTTCAGGATCTTGAGCAGCCTAGTTTGAACTTGCGAATGTTCATTCTTCCATTGAGTGCAAGGGCAAGCACATCATGTTCCTCCACGTACCAGAGTTCAGATACCACTGCCTGGACATGTCATTGCAGGAAGTGCCATAGTAAGTAAGATACAGGTCAGGAAGAAGGCTTACAGAAAAACACAAAATTAGACATTACTTTCTGTTCAGGGAAAAATTCAACTTAGGATTATTCGTCAGGGACAAGAATGTGAAATTAGTGAATAGAAAAGAAAATAGTGACAATAAAGCATATATCATCAAGCGGATTAGGAAGCAAGCATCCCTCTAGTTCACTCTGCCAACAAGAAGGTCTGATTCTATTTACAATAAAATTTTAAGACTGGTTCTCTAGAAATACATCCACCAACCTTGAATCCGCGGAGCCTAGTGTTTAGTTGATTAACTAGCTCATGGAAGAATTGAAGTTCATTGGAGGTTTTATGCAGCTCCTGCATGTGACAAGAGATGAGAAGTCATCAAGTAGTAATCTAGAAAAAATTGGGATTAACATAATTCTCAATTCCTAGACAAAAATGGTATGCAAAAGCTATACTGGAGTAAGAGAGCCCTCAAGTCTAGCATCATATAGGTAATTCACTACCACACCCCATATCAAATTTTTTCATTCCATGTAATCTGTAATCATTTTTTAGAAAATCTTATTTGAATACCAGTTAATAGTTCAACATCCCGATGAATATATTGTCTGTTGGATCTAGGCTGGTTGACACTTATAATACTTATAAAAGAAGAGAATAAGGGGAAATGAGTGCTATTGGGCCCAAAAAAAATTGGGTTAGACTCAGTGGAGCTCAAGTTTTATCAGAGAAGGAAGAGAGGAGGGCTGGACAGTACAGGAAAGAAAGAGAAGAGGAGCCTAACGGTTTCTGACTCTGACAAAGTAGTGGAGGCAAGGGAAAGGGCTGTGTAGTGTGCTTTCCTTTTGTAGGGGAGGGGTTGCATTGTGGAGGTTAGGCAGAAAATTAGTGGGAACTTGGGGGAGAGACTGGCCTCTCGAAAGTCCAGACTATATTATTGCTTCTTTAAATGTTCTTGTGTGTTCTTGAGTGTTCTGGTGAGTAGTTTGTGTGTTGGTGGCTTGAGGACTGTTTTGGGTTTATTGCCACTGGGTAAGGGCGGTATTTTCCTCTGTTATATATTAATATAGCCAGCATTTTCAGTCTTTTAGTCTCTCAAATCTCAGTTTATATATCAGTTCCTATCACTGTCAAAAAGAGAAAACTTGCCAACATCTTGCCATAAAAATATTTCTAAACTTCACACCAAGATAGCACTTAAATGAACTAATATCAACATGACTTCATATCTTGTTCAACTTAGGAAGTATGCTGAAGACGTTATACAGATAAATGTATTTATCAGCAAGATAGTTTAGCAAACGAAATTTAAAATGGGAGATGATGTCAATCTGCAGCTAAATTTATAATAACAGTTTAAACAGATTATTGAAGATGCACATTACCGTAGGCAATGTTCTAGGTGGACCCAAAAGCCTTGCAAATGACGTGTGAAGTATCGCAGTATCATACTGCAGAAAAAATAAATAACAGATCAGCAAGAACCAAAACGTTAAGCAAACAAGTGATTTTGTGAGGAAAAGTTCACCACCTAAATTGAGAAAGAGAAGCCATCCAATATAAACCAATCAAATATATTTATTACTTCTGAGTGGGATAACTTCATTTGCCTCCCTTCTTTTTCCCAAAAAGGAACAACATTTAGGTGGAAAGGGAGAAAGGGCAAAAATACAAGGTTGGATCTACAGAGGTCAGTTATATATAAATCAGAATTCTAAAGGAGATGTCTCTGGTTAAAAGAGCCAAAGAGAGGACTTCAGAGTTTAGAGATCCGAGCAAAGCCGTGGCAAGCCCTCACCTCGTTCCCTACAAGCTTCTGAATTTGCTTATATGACAAAATAAACTTTCTTATTTTATCTTGAAACAGCACAACAACTGCACAAGGTACTGATGTCCCAAATGATGGCAAATAAATCCGGTTTACAATGACATTACGATAAAAAGGACAATTCAAATGGTTCTTACGAGTTGCTTCTCTGGTGCATGTGGAAGAACATTCCTCAGCTTAGCACGAACAGTTATGGGATCAGTCCCTGAGGTAACCTGCATGATGAGCATAAAAGTACTTAGTCTAGGGTTGAGAATGCTGTTCGAAAATAAAAAGAGAAGATAACAGAGTCTTCAGAGTTCAGACTAAAGTAGAAAGTAACCTGCCAACAACCCAAAAGCACTCCAGTTGAAGTAAGAACCACCCTATCCAAAACAATATTCAGAGGGCAAAATGTCCCAGCAGCTGCTTGCACGGCAAATGCTTCAGCATCTATCTGAAAATAAATGATAGTCATGAGTTAGGTGAATAAATTACCAAGATTAAATAAATATATCCTAAGTGAAAGTTCACCTCTTCTTTTGTGGCGAGTACAGGTGTAATGTGATGGGACGCATGAAACATGCTGAAATGGTACACACTAGAGTTCTGAAACCAGATTGCTAAATGACACATGTGAAAGAATGACAATGAAACGAAAAGTATATAGAAAAAAGGTTGAAGCTATTCAAGTATTTTAAAACATAATGACTGATGAGCAAATCCAAATTATATTATAATCAAGAAATAGGATGATCCAACTATAGCTTACCTTTATCAAAGTATGGATTGAAAATGTTTTGCACAGCCTTCCTGTGTCACGTGATCCATGCTTTTGTTAAATAGATATTAAAAATTGCTAGGTAGAAGTAAGAAAAATGCACCAAAAAAAAAAACACAAGGATAAGGAAGGATTAGCAAAGTTGAAGATACAATGAAAATCATAAATTATAGTGGTAAGTTATGTCCCTTTTTGCTGGAAAAACATAAAGGCAAGATCAAAATGTCCAATACGAAGACAAATGCACCATAAAGAGCGATAAGTGCAAATAGAGGAGAGAGAAGGGAACACTTGAGGCAGTACCATCTAAACACTACTCTTTTCTGTCTTTCTCTCTCCAATTTCACCATATATGATCTAAATCCAGAGGCAAATGTCCTATTGCTTATGTACTGTGTAACACTATACATGAAGCTTTTAATTATATATGGTATCTTATTTCTGAATCTCCTAGAAAATGTATGCAACAAATAAGTGATAATTTGATTGAAATATTCATTTCCTTGCATGTTTCACACAATCAGGAACCTCTCATGTATCCCATTTTGAAATGCATTTGTACAAAAGACAAAACTTATATGCAGTTTCTTTTATCTTTGTCCTTGTACAAATTTGTAAAACTTTTTCTATCATATGCTCAGTCTCAGTAAGATGTTCTCTACTTTAAGATGCACCACCCTCCCAAGTTTTCAGAGAATTGTAACTCTTGTTCTCATCACCAGCAACTCTACTATAATATGCATCTAGAGTTTGACAGCAGTCTGTATTGTGAAAGTTCTGAATATATCAAAATCTACGAATTTTGTTTGGATGACTAGATGGTGCACTGTCACCACATATCAGATAAAGAACACACTGTTTTAAAACTTGAAATATTGTATCAAAATATGATAATCCAACTTCAAACTATGCCCATATCAGAAGAATATGATAGGTTAGAAAATTAGCCAAGACATATAACTATAAGCAAGATCATGAACAAATCACTAGGAGTAAAAAATAATACTTACGCTATGGGAACTGAGAATTCAGTGCTCAAATACAACACATTAGCCCGTACAGGAGGATTTGCCGGCTGCACACAGGAAGTAGCTCATCAATTGTTGGTCAATCTGTCAATGGACAAACTGAATAATTATTTTTCTGTTACCTTCAGTACAGGCGTTACAGATCCATCCTTTATAGTGAAGATATCCGAAAGAGACAATGACTGAGACGTTTCACCATGCTTTAGAAAAGCAGCTCCATGCTCATCCAGATCTCTTGCCATTTTCTCATATAATTTTGATCTTCTTTCCGTATTTGAAATTGTTGAATCTAATTCAGGCCCTTTAAAACTTAGTATGAATTCACAATCTAAGCCTGTCTTAGAAACACACCCATACATGCATGTACACAAATATCTCCAACAAAATCATATGATTGAATAACAGACTTTGTTAAGAGAAACGGCAAAGGAAAATTTTGTTGACATCTTCCTACAGGATTAGTAAGTAAAACACAATAGTGAAACTTTTAAGTTGTTAGAGCTAAATAACAAGCAACTAGAGAAATTTGCATCCTAAAATCCAGCTATCCAAGAAGGGACCACAGCTAACAATATATAATCTACTACTTCATTCCTATATAAGGCCAACAATTTATCATTTACACATCATGGACATTGATTACTTGGTTTTCTTGTCGAAAGGAGGAAAAGAAAGAAATAATTTCTTTAAGAAATAAATTTACAGTATGAATTGATACTCTATAATAGAAATCATTCGTGGAATTCAACCACTTCGGGATCTCATTTCATAACAGCTAAATGGTAAAATCAAAACATGAAAATCAATTGCCTATATAATATTATTGGATCTTTACGAAAATTGTTGGCAGCGAAACGGGAAAAAAAAAAAAATTTACCTAAGGATGAAGAGGACATGACGGAAGTGGAATTATGTATAGCCAATCGAAACAAGCAGAAGAACAAGAATGCAGAGAGAAGCCAGATCGAAGCTACCGTTTTAGAATGAGTCCACCAGCTCACAGTCCTACCCATCATTTCGTTCCCTGCACACAAAGGATTGAAGAGTGAATAGTGACTAGGAATCAGGAATACAGTATAGTTATGGTACCAACCGCCATTAGAGATTACCAGTACAATCATTCACATCACATTCAATAACCCATTTAGTTCTACTGATTCTTTCTTCTTCTTATTGATGTTGATTTGATTCTTTCTTTCCAGTCTCTGCCTATTCGCTGGACAGCGTGTTCAATAGGTTGGTTTTTTTTTGTGGTCAGGTTCAATAGGTTGGTAAGGTTGTTTCAAATTCACAAATCTCTCAAAATGGATCCAATATCGGCAGAATTGGATTGGGTTGATGGGTTTGTTCGGATTAATTTACAAACAACCCAGCAATTTTTTTTTTTCTTTTGTAAGTGTGTGTCCGTGTGTTTTGGACTGAAACTCAGAACCTGAACAAAACCGAAATATGTACTAAAATGATGAAATAAAATCAGTTCTTTTCTTTTCCCTTCTTCTTCAAGGATATTCAAAAGTTGAGTTAGGTTGGATTTAGGATGTGTTGTTTCACAGTCATTATTTTATTTGATGGGGTTAAGTTTGCGGGTTGACTCATATAATCTTTTTATTTTTTTTTTTACAATTTGGTCCTCATAAATTTTTTTCCTCAATTTAGTCATTCACAATTTGTTTTTAATGGCTAAATTGGGAATAAAAATTTATAAATAGACCAAATTGTAAAAATAATATTATTTAAGATATCAAAATATAATTTTAACTAAATAAAAATTTAATTTAATTTTTTATTTTCTATTTTTGCAGGCCAATGAGATAGCTTAGATTGAGCGAATTCAAAATCTTAAAACTAATAGCTCAATTCAAACCACAAAGGCTCAATTTTTTCAACACAAGCCAACCTACCAGCACAACCCAAACTAATGGGTTTGATTGGTCTTGTGGGTTGCCTCAACCCACTAAACACCTCAATTCTTCTTCATCTTGATGTTTTAAGCTCTTTTTTTTTCATATTTTATTTGTTTTTCTAAGGAAGGAAACTATGTCAATTAATCATTAAATTATTTTCAAAAACATTTTTTATATATACTTACATATTTTAAAAAGTGATAATAACTAAAAGCTATATGTACAATTTTTTTTTAATTATTAAAATAGTAGTAAAGGAATGTACTCTCAAATATTATTGGTAAAGTGTCAGTGATATATTGGAAAAATCAACAGAGACTCAACTCAAAGAATTATTTTATAGATATAAATCGAAAGTAATTTTAATATTTTAATCCAATTACAACTATTCAACTAACCCTTATTAGAGAATCTCTCTAGAGATGAACACCAAATAAAATTTCATATGACTTAAGAGAGATTCAAACTCTGAAACAAGAACTTTTCTCATAATCCTTAGTCACTCGTGTCAACTCACATTAAATTTTTATTTAGTATTGTGAAGTAAACTTGGTTGTAAAGTTAATTAAACTTATATGTAAAATTTAGAAGAACGTTGTAAAAGACAATCATCACTCTATTCTCTCTTATCTTTTTTATAAAAAAATAATATATTTTTTAAAGAAAAGATTAACGAATTAATCACTACTTAAGCTTGAAACACATGTAGAGGAGTTAGAAGCTGGTTTTACATGAGGATGTAAAAAAAAGAAGATTAATTTTTTTTTATTGAAGAGGAACAAGATTACAGCAGGGGAATTAATGATTAATGAATTAAAATTAAAAAATCACGATCATACTTAACCCAATCCGCATTATATCACCATCACTTGCAACACGTTAGTGTATGCAATTACAAAATAATGAGTGATTTATATATGCGTATGTGATCCAAGGTTCATATATAAATAAGACATTAAGACCGTATTTAGAGGCTTCTCTTCAACTAATAATTAGATATCGTGGTGGTTTCCTATTAAAGAAGGCAGAATTTGTAGAGAGATCGATAACTATATATCATTTTCGTATACTTTATCTCAGACTAATTATTTGTAAAAGACAATCATTAAAATACACTCTATAAGACCCAAATATACATATAATTATATATATCAACTACACGTAATATCATATATATATATATATACAATATTATATGTTTAANAGCGTGCCCGTTAGAGCACGCCTAAGCCCCTAGTATATATATATATATATATATATATATGGCTCCACCCCTTTTTGGTAGTCGGTCTTTTAAACTATAGTATAAAATAAATTATCTTAAACATAATACATAATAAAAAATATATATATATATAAAATAAAATTGCCTCATCACCTTCATAGAAAATTGCCTCATGTTCATTCTTATATAAAAAAAAAGAAAATTACCCATGTTCATTTTTATTAAGTCAAAATTTTTAATTAGTCCCAAATGTATCAGGAAATTTCAAATTGGTCCCAAACTTACTCATTTATCAATATAGAAATTTTATGTAATCTTTAACTTTAAATTAATTCAAACATTACAATGGGCACACAAAACCCCTAGTACTATATTATATGGCTCCACCCCTTTTATGGTTGGTCAAAATTACTAAATTAAAAAAATAAAAAAGAAAAAGAAATCACCCATTTTCCTCTAGCCCACGTCCTCTCACCCCAAACAAGTTACTTTTGATTTTCATTAATATTTTAAACTCCATAAAAAAAGAGTAAATTACACCTTGATACTCTATGGTTTGGTCATATTTCACTTTAGTACTCGATGATTTAAAAAGTGACACTTTGGTACCCTGTGATATTCTCTCTTAACAAATTGTTTTTAAATAATTTTATATTTTACATATATATTTGCGTGTCAGTTGGGGCACGCAAAGCCTCTAGTATATATATATATATATACTTTTATATAATTAATTAACAATTAATATATAATCGATTTACAATTATATCCATCCTTTTCGGGAATTTGGTACTCTAGATGGTCTTGGTCTAATTAATTAATAATGCTATATGTATAAATTTTAATTAGTTAAATCAAAACCTTAGGGGACCAATGCATTTTTCCTCTGTATATATGTACCACATCGGATTCAATTGCATGCATGTGAACAATGAGTACGACCCCAAAGTATACCCAACATTTTCTTACACACATTAATTCAATGCTGTTTTCTAATAAATTATGACAAATCATGCATGTGCATATACGATCACCTCATCACCCTAATTATTATGGAATCTACCTTCACTTCTTTCTTTCTCCGGTTCATATATATATATACTATGGGCTTTGCGGGAGAACACAAATATTAAGAATCAAAATAAAATTGATAGTAAACATTATGAACCTAAATGAGGTTTTGACTTGAAAAAAAAATAAACTTAAGTATTTCCTACATTATAGAGAAAGATAGGGAGAGAGACACAACCCACCTTCTCAACCCACTTTTTAGTTTTTTATTTAATTTATAATTATAATATGAACAATTATGTATTTTTTTATTGGTTAATTAAAGTTTAGCCTAAAGTTAAAAAAAAGGACGACCAAAAAGAGGTGGAGCCATATAATATCTTCACAATTTTGAACACCAAGTAATTTAAACCCACTCACGTGATCTTTAAATCTTGATCTCACATGCATGAACTAGATAGTTATTATAACTGTTTAAACTGTATAAATTTTTAGAAGATCCTGTCAAGCTTAAATAATGCTCATTTCACTTTCTCTCTCACTTTTTATTCACTAATCTAGTAATCTTATAATTTTTTATTTGATTTTGACATAGAAACTCTAGCGATGCATGTGTTTCTACAGGATCATTATATTCATAAATTCCTCTCATAAATTTTATGGATTTCATTTATTATTATTAATTATTTTCTTAATTTTTTCGTGCCTCTCGCGTAAGATTTCATGAGTTTTGACACATAATCTTATACAGGATTGCTTGATATAGACACTCACATATATATATATATATATATATACACACACACGAAGCTTCAAATCATGACCCACTTAATTAATTAATACTCATAAATGAATATTATATTAGGCTATTAGCTTATTCCAAAATGCAAATTAATAAAGAGCACTCCAGGTCACCATCCCTCTCGGTGTACGTACATATAATATCTTACTGACTAATTTATACATGCATGTACGTATAACTTCATCCATCTATATATATAATATTAATTTATACATCAACAAACATATAATTATGTTTTCATCACCAGATATAGAGAATCTCGATCATCTCCTAGTTTTATATATGGCTAACTAACTTGCACAATTAAAATATATATATATATGGCTAATTCTATAATCTGCTTTTTGAGGTCTCTGAGGTGTACGTAGTGCCCCATATACATATATATAATATATATAATTGGAACCCACCAACGTACCTTATTCCAATATTGACTAATGACTACTATATTCTCATCAACTAACTAATTAATTAATTAAGCACATTATACTAATCATACGTGGGCTTCCATCATAAGATATACACTTCAATTTCATGGTCATATATATGAAATAAATAAAGAGGTGGGTTTGAATGATAATCATATTGAGCGGAATAAAATATGATAGTGGTGGGAATATCCTAGACCTGCTTTTTCTTCCCCTACTAATTTCGACTTGTAAATATTATTTTCAGATTGCGAAACACATATATATATATATAGTGACATAATAATCTAACCAAAATAAAGAAATAAAAGAAGAAGAAGAAGAAAAAGCAGAGATTTGAAGCCCCATTAATATATTATTGGGCAACTGGGCATATATGAAAGATGAAACCTCATATTTGCAGAGAAACAATGATTCAGTGTGACCGTTCAAAGGGATGGCCCGGAGAATGAACGGTCATGATTGATTTGATGGGTGGGCCATTCATATCGTCAAAGTGGGCTCAATTTATCCTTCACATTTTTATTTTTATTTTTAACACTCACTCACTCACAAATCACAATGAATATAATGGATCTTTATTTCTCTAAATAGCAGCAAATGTTATCCATTAGAGAGAAAGAAAAATAAAAAGAAGAAATTTTTTAAAAAAGAAAAAAAAAAAAAGAGGAGAATGATCCACCTGTTTGTTAGTGAAATTGAGCAGCAGGTGGACCCCACCACCTGAGGCAACACCTGGAACCGATAAGGTCCTGACCCCACCGTACAATTACCCTTCCTTCTCTCCAAAATCTTAATCATTGATGCAGTAAAAAAAATAAAAAATCCAGATTGACAATGCTACTTTCTGAATTTACATATCTATTTATATATACTGTTTCATGCCCTTTACTACACACACGCACGAACTTCCTGGCCCAGAAACACACACACACTGATTATTTTTAAAAAAATAAAAAATTCAAAACGAAAATGCCTGTTAGGTGGGAAACTTAAGAAGTGAGTCGTTTTCTTTATTTCTTCTGTTCAGCATAAAAAGCATACAATTACAAAGTAAATTGCTTTGTTGGAGAAAAAATAAATTGCACAAACAATGATGGTAAGATATCGTGTAGTGAAATAATTGAAAAAGAAGTAGACACATTTAAAAACTATAAATAAAAAAAAAGGCAGCCAAATACCCCATTCATTGTTAAATAGTGTCATCATCTCCCAAACCCTAAAAAAAAAAAGAAAAAAAAAACCTCCTCCTTCCTCCCTTGTGTCTTCCAAAATACTAATTAATAATCACACAAGTGAAAATTAAAAAAGAAAATCAATTTGGGAAGAAATAAAATAATGAAACTCATCAAGTTGAATATAATAGTGAAGCAATGAAAATTGAAAGGTCACGTACATATACGGTGGTGTATTAATTTTATGAGGTGGTGTCGTGACGATCATCGGCGGCGGCATGGTGGTGGTGGGAGGAGGCGGTGGCGGTGGAATCGGAGAGGCCGAGGAGAGGCCGGTAAGGGGTGAGGCCGGCGAGCATACTGAAATGGGCTTCGTTGAGAGTATTATTATTACCGGAATTAGCACCGGAGGAAGCGAATTGCTGACTAGGCAATAACGCCATGGGAGTAGGAAAATTCATAAAATGTAAGGCGCTTGACATTGACATGCCACCTCTATGATATAATCCATTCATACTGTTATTTACCGGTGGGAATGTCCATATAGGATCCCCACTCATTACTTGTTGTTGGGTATTTGCATTCGCTGTCGCCGGCGACACCATCCATATGTTCGCCGGAATCTGCGCGTGGCTCGCCGGAATCGCCCCTGCACTAGACTGCAACAAGTAATTCCCCAATTGATGTTGTGATGTTGTTGTTGATGTCGATGACGACAGCTCCTGCTCCGTCGTGGAACGCCGTTTTCGTGCCATGCCGTCTTCTGTGGCGGCGGAGTAGGGTTCCTGTTTGGCTTGGAAATTGAGGAGAGTGGAGGAGGGTGCGGTGGTGGTGATAGTGTCATCCGGGAATAAGGAACGGCTGCCAGCACGGTGGGAGAGGGAGAAGTTGGGATTGAAGTAAGAGGAACGGAGGTGGGAGGGGACAGACATGGTGGAGCCGGAGCTTCTGAGGGAGATGTTAAGGGAGGTGAAGTTGGCGGGGATGGTGCCGGTGCCAGTGGCGGCGATCACGGCGGGCTCGGCTTGCTGGAGGAGCCACTCGATGGTCTCCCCGTCGGACTTGTGGCCGAGCTCACGCGTAAGCTGGAAGACGCGGGCGGCGCAGAGTGCCGGCATGCGAATGCGGCGCCCGCGGCCGTCCACCTTGGTGTGGCGGTCCTTGGTGGAGGTTCGCTTAGGTGGCGGCTTCTTGGCGGCGGTGGTGGTTGGTTCTGGTGTTGGAGAGATGGCTAAGGAAGGGTAAGGAGATGACGTGGAGCAAGAAGCAGGTTCTTGATCTTCTTTCTTCTCGAGAAGCTGGAAGGGAAACGTTGGACGGTGATGGAGATGGTGTTGCTGATGATGGTGTTGCTGGTGCTGGTGGAGATCATCACCACCTCCTCCTTCCATTAATTTTATAATTGAGATATATATATGACTGATGAATGATCGATGAGGATGAGTGTGTGTATGGCTGTATATCTCATGGATCACTGATGACTCACTAGAGACTAGAGGGGGACTCTATATATATATATATATATATATAGATTTAGAAACCAAGTGCGTGCGTGTGCGTGTGCGTTTGCTATTTGCTTTCTGTTTTTGTACAAGGGAGTGAAGCTGGAGTTTGATGATGTAGAGAGAGAAAGAGAGAGAAGGGACAAAGGTGTGGTAATAAGGGTAGCTAGCTAGGTTTGGAGGGAGGTGGAGAGAAGGAAGAGAGGAAATAGAGGAGCTTTAATTTAGCCTTTAAGCAAGCAAAGATAATGAGTGAGAATTATATGGGTGGGAGCTTTAAATTAAAAAGCATGATTTTTTAAAAAAATCAAAAAGAAATTGCTTTCTTTCTTATACATTGTTCTTCATCATCCATCCAACCATCACCTAGCTAGCTAGCTAATTTTTTTTTTTTTAATTTTTAATTCTCAATGAGCTGAGCTGAGCTGAGGCTTTAATTTGCCAGAAATAATCATCCGACACTATTATTGATTTTCATTTATATATTTTGTTGCCATGTATAATTGAGAGAGGAGAAAAAAGAAAGAAAGAAAGAAAGAAAGAAAGAAAGTATTAGGAAGGAAGTAGTAGTAGTGATGAGTTGGGGGGGTTTTATTGTGGCTGCCTAGACAGTAAGGTTGTTGTTTGGTTCAGAGTCCACGTGAGGTGCTTTTTCTTTTTCTTTTTTTTTTTATTTATTTTCTGAATTTATTTAATTATAAGAATTGATAATGAAAAAAAATAATGATTGAATCCATAAAGACAATGGGTGGCCGATGTGGGACCCGATACCAAGTCAAAAAATGAGAAGACCTGGAAAGCAAAGATTATGAGAGTGTGGGTGGGTCCCACTCTCATTCAAGTAATCATTTCGTTTTCCCCTTTGCCTCTTTGCCTTTTCCCTCTCCACCTTTACTGCCAAACTTTGGGATTCCTCTTTATTCATTCCATTCATTCACTCAACTTTAATTATCACCTATTTACATATAATCCATTCCTTAATTAACATATATCATTCATGCTTCCAATTCATTCCCTAATTACTCCTATATCTATATATATATATATCCTACTACTATATATCATCATCATGCATGGTCATATCGATTCATCACTACTTACTCTTATATATATTTATATTATCTCCATAATTAACTTCTTTTATCATTTTCACTTTCAAGTTTCAACAATACTCTACGTGCCACTTTTTTTCACTTCTATATATAGGCATCTTACCATGCATTAATATTATCTCTCTCTAGCTAGTTGTTGCATATATAATTAAACACATGCAAATTTCACCATCAAATCCTGCATCATTATGTCTAATTACTCTCGATCTCCAACCAGTAATTATATTTGTATACAAAACCGTATTGAAAAATGACACAACAAATTAAATATCTATATATTTTATTAATTCTATGATATCTTCTTCAGTTTGCATGCAGGACCACAAGTTACAAATTGCAATTAATACATCCGAGTTCTTATTCTTTTTTTAAAAAATCAACATTAATTTTCTACGGGCTGGGGATTTTAGGACTTCTCTTTGAGGGAAGGGGGGTTATAGTTATTTTTCCTTTTATTTTTATAAGATTTTAATTTTAGGCTGAAACTGCTTTTCTTCTTTCGCCTCATGTTTCAGCAAACTCTATGTCTCTGATCTATAGATCTCAAAACTTCGTTTTCTTTGCATTTATGAATGGGTTCTAGTTTTCTTGCTATTGAACTTGACCTCGACCACAAGAAAAAACATCAACAACAAAAAAAGAAGGAAAAATTCAAAAGGAGACTTTAATACGTGACAATGGAAACTAATGAAGGCTAACCAAACACTTTTTCCATGTATTTAATTCAAGATGACAATGAATATTGATGTTGATCTCACTCGTCTGACTCTGATATATATATCTTTCCTTTCTTCCTGGGAATTACGTAATTAATTATATCATTTTTCACAGCTATATATGTACTTATATACATATGTGTGTGTGTGTTTCTAGTAACTGTAAAATTGAATCAAAAAGTAATATAGATATGGAGTAAAAAATCGAAGTTGTACTTGATGAAAATAGTGTTGAATTGAAAGAGTGGAGTAGCTTCAGTTATCATTATCACATGCAAGACGGGAGAGCATCTTGCATGTGAAGACGACAAATGAAGTCATCCCTGCAAGAAAATTAAGAGCTACCTAGCTCATTCATTATATATGAACTTTTTTTATTTTTTTATTTATTTTTTTACGTATATCATATAAATTAATGATCTAATTAATTACTAGCAAAAGCTCCTTGTGGATAATTTTGACCGTTTAGAAATAATTAAGCATCCAATTCATTTATCAATTATATGAGCAAATTAATTAACTGCATCCATATATATATATATATATATCCAGCGATCACATAGAAGCCAAAAGAATTTTCGAGTGAAAATGTTTTTAATTAGTTGTTTCTTATAATGAAATTTAAAAAATTGTTGTGGACACTATGAAAAGTGGCCACATGTGAGATTCCCAGCATTTTACACTATATGTTGTCGCCAAATTAATTACATGAAATGCAAAAACAAAAAACAAAAAGAAAAAGAGAAAATAACGTGTGTACGGGCTATATGATACCGAGTCATTCAGATGAAAACTATCAATTACACGGTTTTAATTAGGAGAATATAATTATAATTTTTCGTTATTGCTTTCAAATTAGTCTGCACTAGCTATATAATTTATCATTAACTATATTTAAATGCATGTAAATTATCTAGTGAGGCCACAACTGACCATATGTATTTTATGTACTGGCCTATTTATTACATATAAGACAGACGATTATACTTATACATAACTGTCTTGTTTATAAAAATCTTGAAGAAAATTCAAAGGTACGTAATATTATGATTCCATATCTTTGTTTCGATCTACACTCTTGATTCTTCATCTGATTTGACCTTTGAAGAATTATATTTGGAACTTTTTTTTATTGTGTTTTTCTTATCCATATTCCCAACTCTTCGATCCCATTAATAAACCCTAGCTAATTAATTAAAAAAAATATTGGATAAAAACACTTATAACTAAATAAAAAAAAATTATGATTGTTAAGTGAAACGCAATTCTATATTCTTAATCTATGATAGAACAGACGTCTAAATATTATAATCTAACTATGACTCAACTACATTATTGCTGACAATTGCTAACAAAAGTGAAATTAAAGATAAGTACGCAATTAGCTAGTTTAATTTATTGATGGTTATATACTTATATATATAGATCAACGTGCACTTTTGGTCATATAATTTTTTATCAGGTCTCAATTTGGTCCCATAACTTTTTTTGTTATACTTTTGGTCTCATATCTTTGCAAAAAGTTACAGATTCAATCCTGTTTCACTTTTGGTCTCATATCTTTTGGTTAGGTTGCAGATTGGTCCCATATCTTTGCAAAAATTTTCACCGCCAATCTCACTTAATTTAAATATATATGAGACTAATTTTGTATCTGACCCAAAGTTATGTGACTGGTTCTGCAACTTGACTAAAAGATATCGGATCAATTCTGTAACATGAACCAAAGATATGAGACCAAATCTGCAATTTGAACAAAAGATATGAGACCAAAGTGTAATAAAAAAAGTTATGAGACCAAATTGAAATCTTACCAAAAATTATGGGATCAAAAGTATACTTTAACTTGTGTATATATATATATGTGTGTGTGAGAGAGAGGATGGAGATGGGTGTGTCCTGTACACGAGGGCATGTGGTGGGGTTGTGGTTGCAGAGAGGTGGCAGAGAAGGGTGGACCAGAGAGATATTAAGCATTATATTGCTGCCTTTTCTGAGACCACATGCCTTGCTACTTATGTATGTCATCTTGAACAAGACAGCTTACCATCCTCCCTAATCTCTACACATATACATACATATATTACATACACCTCCTCTCTCTCTCTCTCCTACTCTAACTTCCTATTTAATTGGACAAGCTAAGCTAGCAACCCAACACATACACACACACTCTCTCTCTTACTCCATCAAAACAATACATGTTATTTTGGTCCCACACCTCTTTCTCTCTCTTACCTAGTTGTCATATGAAAATGATATTTTTCACCTATATATATACTATATAGATTCTGTTTTTTTATTAATCTTTCATTATCACCCACTTCTGTTAATTACATACATACTTAGCTTTCATGCATGCATGCTAGATATATATATATAATCAAGATTGTGAAATTAACTAGCTACGTACTGATGTGTGTGTGTATATATATATATATAGATATATGTATATTCATACTGACACTAAAAGTTGGAGAGACAATTACTAGTATTTAATTTGGGTGTGATTTGGTGTTAATTAATTACCACCAAAATAGAAAGAATTGAAGAGTAGGATTCCACTCTGTCTCTCTCTCTATATATCTAGCTATTACATAGCTAGTTCTGGGGTGTGTGATTACAATATAAATAATTAAATATAAAATCTTCCAATCGTGTAGCGTCTCACGTCGACAAAACCATTAATCTTCAATTTCGTACGTCATTCATATTAGGTCAGTTAGATTTACATTAATGGTCTAATTTGAAGTACGCACTACACACTTTCGATCTCTAAGCCCTTTTGTAAAGGATGTAAAATTACTGAGTTAGTTAGCTAGTTAGTTACTGAGTTGGTTAGCTAGTTAGTTAGCTAATTAAGTTCTGGTTACTGATACTTTTGTATTTTACGTTTTAGTCCCTGTACTGAGTTACTATATAACACTCTGTAATATCTCAGTTTTCTGCATCAGTGAAATAACACTTTTCATTTTACAATCTAAGATTGCACATGGTATCAGAGCAAATCGGTGAGATCCGAGTCTATAGTCGAAGATCGAAAATGACGGTGAATCAAGATCACGCTGAATCGATGTCGACGGCAGCTCAGGGAGTCGCTGGCATGGAGGATTTCGTGCGAAGTCTGATGAAGAGTAGCGAGCCGTCTTGGGCGATTCATAGTTCCGATAACCCAGGGCTCGTGATGGTCTCCACTCCATTGACGAGCACGAATTTTCTCACCTGGAGTAAGGCGCTGAAGATTGCGTTAGGAGCGAAGGACAAAATCGGATTCATCACTGGGTGTTTGAAGCCTCCTACTGATGATGATGAAGCTTTGTCGAAATGGCAGAAGGCAGACCAAATGATCCTTTCTTGGATCTTGAATGCTATTGGTAAGCCTTTGTCAGATCAATTTGTATATTTTCCTTCTTCTTTTTCGTTATGGCAAGAACTAGAAGGAAGATTTGGTGTTAGTAGTGGCCCTCAGCTATACAAGTTGCAGCGGCAGATGACTAATCTTGAACAGGGAGATGATTCCGTGACGGAATATTATGGTAAACTGTATAGGTGCTGGGATGAGATAGCTCAGCTTGAACCTATTTTGTTATGTGATTGTGATAATCACAAGCAGACTTTGGCAAGGGAGTCCAGGAGAAAAGTGAATCAATTCTTGATGGGTTTGAATGATTCTTTTGAGAGTTTGCGGAGTCAGATTCTGAATCTCGACCCATTGCCTGATGTTACAAAGGCATATTCTATGGTGGTTCGTAATGAACAAGAAAAAGATGCGAAGATGGCTTTTGCTCCTAATGTGTCTGAAATAGGAGCTATGGTTTCTAAAAATTCCAAAGGGGCTGGTGATTGGAAAAATAATAAAAAGAAAGACAATAAGAAAATTGTTTGTGAGCATTGTAATGTTCCTGGTCATAGTAAAGATTCTTGTTTCAAGCTAGTTGGGTATCCAGTGTTGGAGATTGTGCCCTAGGGCCAATCATTTTATAGATATGTT
>QANZ01024243.1:91295-159606 GCA_003254925.1 Chamaecrista fasciculata | reverse complement strand
CTCTCCCTCCTCGTTTCCCTAATTGGGCAATATTTTCTTTTTCACACTCACACATATTCATCCCACCCCACCTTTAATTTTCACTCACACCATACAACACACTATCATCATCATCATTCTCATGATCTCTACTTTTTAATCACACTTCTCGCACTTCTTCTTCTTCTTCTTCTTCAAAATTCACAGGTTCCATCCTTCTCCTTATTTAACTTCCTCGTTTGTTTTGCTTTTTGTTGCATGTACTTATTGTTTCTTTCGTTACCTTTTTGACTTCTCCACTATCTTTTTTAATCCGTTTGCTCCTCCGTTAGTTAGTGTGTGAGTCCCTAGAACAAAGAAACGACGTTTTGCAATACTATTTTAGTATTTTTTATAAACCAATGTTACTGTTATGATCTCTCTCACTAGACTTTCTGTCGTCCATTTCACACTGTGGTTAGGCTAATGTCAACCCTATTTTATCGGTTTTGTCTTTTCTGATTTTGTGCCGTCTTTGTGGGTTTTCAGTCTCCAAGTCTTGCACGTAATGCGTGTGACTGTGTAAGTAACCTTCCTTATTTAAAAGTCATTTTTGCCCCTCTCTTTCCTACTAAGAAACCCAACTGGCTTCATAGTTTATACCTGTTATTGTAATTTCTCCCTCTCTCTCTGCCCCTCAGACTAATTTCAGTTTCAACACTCCACAGTATAAATATAGCAAAGAAATGAAGTGGATGCTCATATCATGGTGTGGTGTGTTATATTGTAGTGTGAGAATGATCTTCTTCTTCTCCTTGTTCTTCTTTGAAGGCTAGCTAGCTGAATGATCTTCGTCCTAAGTGATTCAGTATCATCATCATCAATATTGTTCATCAGGTGAGCTCTTCCTTTCTGTATTGCCCTTTTCCAATAATAAAACACACCAACGTACAATGCTGTACGGTGGCTTTAAGCTTTGCTAAGATAGAACAGAAATTAAGTACTTGAATGGACACAAAAACTAATTGTATCTATTAATTAATTTTGTTTTTTTTAAGAAAAAACATTTCTTAATGAGAGAGAGACCAACAATCTCTCCTCCAAACGGTGGTTGTTTCTTCTATTTACTAATAATGCCTTTAATTTCTTCTCAGTGTTTTGGCTATATACAAGAGCCTTGCTCAAGTATTTCATATATAAACCAAATGTTTTAATAAAGAAAAAAGTGAGGGTTTTCTTTTGGGGAAGAAAAGAGGAGGGTTCCTATATATAAAAGGTTTCACTTACAGTCCAAGCTTTTCCTGGGTGTTACGTTTCATCACACTTTTTACTTTTTTTCTTCTTCTCTAATGATTCCTTTAATTATATTCTTCTATTTTCTTAATTATTTTCTTTGTGTTGAATGTGCAGATTGGAAAAAGATCGAGCAGACATTGAAGCTTAAATAAGAAGCAGAAATCAAATCATCAAATATGTTTCATCAACAGCAAAACATGTTTGATACTTCGCATCTATTGGACATGTCGTCGCACAAGACAACGTTGTCGGAGTCTGATTTAGTAGGAAGGAGCAATAACAATAATAATAACAATAAGGAGGGCGATTTGGAGACCCAATCTCTGACTGAGGCAACCTTGGAATTGGAAGCTCCTTCTGGTGACGAACAAGATCCATCCCGACCTAACAAGAAGAAGCGTTACCACCGCCATACCCAGCGACAAATTCAAGAAATGGAAGCGTATGTCTCTTCTTTATTTATATAACTTTTTTTATTTCCTATTATTATTATAATATATTGTTGGTTCAATATAATATCAGGTTCTTCAAGGAGTGTCCTCACCCAGACGACAAACAAAGGAAAGAGCTGGGTCGTGAGCTAGGGCTTGAGCCCCTCCAAGTCAAGTTTTGGTTCCAGAACAAGCGCACCCAAATGAAGGTAATTAGTTAATTAATCTAGCCAATCAGGTTTGGCTCACTTGATTACCTCTTGTGTGTGGTTTGAGTTCGATTCTCGGTGATGCCGCACAGAGGCCTGCCCTAACCATAAACTGAGGCGTCATCCCGATCACTTACATTTTTCTTTTGCTTACTAAAAAAAATTAATCAATTAATTAATTCTCTATCCTTTTCCAAGTCACATTCAAGTTTTTGGCTGAAAGGCTTTGATTAATTGCACTATCTAATGAATAATCTATCATTGTTTTTGTTGAAAGAGTTTTATAACTTGACCTTAGAACAAAGACTAATACTTATCTAATGTATATAGGCACAACATGAGAGGCATGAGAATGCTATACTGAAGGCAGAGAATGAGAAGCTGCGTGCTGAGAACAATAGGTACAAGGAAGCCCTAAGCAACACTACATGCCCTAACTGTGGAGGCCCTGCTGCCCTAGGTGAAATGTCCTTTGACGAGCAGCATCTCAGGATTGAGAATGCCCGCTTACGAGAAGAGGTCTATAAATATATCTAAATAGTAGTAAATAATTTAATTTGTTTTTATATATATCTAAATAATTATTCATCATTTTTGTGTACATATATAGATAGAGAGGATATCAGGAATAGCAGCGAAATACGTAGGGAAGCCCGTGACATCGTTCTCTCATCACGTGCCATCACGCACGCAGCTTGAAGAACATCTTGGGGTTGGTAGTAATTTTGGGTCACAATCAGCTGGTGGGATGGTTGGAGAGATGTACTGTGGAAGCAGCAGTGAGCTAATTAGGTCACTCCCTATGCCTACTGAAGTTGACAAGCCTATGATTGTGGAACTTGCTGTTGCAGCCATGGAGGAACTCACTCGATTGGCTCAATCTGGAGACCCCTTGTGGATTCATCTCCCTAATAATTCTGACCTCTCATCTAATACTAATAATGCTAATATTAGTACTGAGATTCTTAATGAAGAGGAATACTTTAGGACTTTTCCTAGGGGCATTGGTCCTACTCCCTTGGGTTTGAGATCTGAGGCTTCCAGAGAATCTGCTGTCGTCATCATGAACCATGTTAACCTTGTTGAGATTCTCATGGACGTGGTAATTAATCATACCTAACTTAGTTTTGAGTTGATGGTGTTGTATATATATATGTGTGTGATTGAATTGATGATGAGTTTCAGAATCAATGGTCGACTGTGTTCTGTGGAATAGTGTCAAGAGCAATGACACTGGAAGTGCTATCTACTGGAGTGGCAGGAAACTACAACGGAGCTTTGCAAGTGGTAATTAATGAATCTAATTAAGATTTTTTTGGTTTCAATTAAATAGAATTAATTAAACATTGATGAGATAGATATGATATGATGGATGTATGTGATTAATAATTATAATTACAGATGTCGGCTGAGTTTCAAGTGCCATCACCACTAGTTCCAACAAGAGAGAACTACTTCGTTAGATACTGTAAGCAGCACCCAGATGGAACATGGGCTGTGGTGGATGTGTCCTTAGACAACCTCCGACCTGCTGCTTTATCCCGAAGTCGAAGAAGGCCTTCTGGTTGTCTCATTCAAGAATTGCCCAATGGCTACTCTAAGGTATATATATCAACTATCAAGGACTAAAATGATAGTATTTATATAATCTAGACACTCAAGTGTTAGTTTACTCTTTATCAGGTGACTTGGATTGAGCATGTAGAAGTGGATGATAGAGCTGTGCACACAATATACAGACCTCTGGTGAATTCTGGGTTGGCCTTTGGAGCCAAACGTTGGGTGGCTACATTGGACAGACAATGCGAGCGTCTTGCTAGCTCCTTGGCTAGCAACATTCCTGCTGGAGACCTTTGTGGTATATATTGACAAAATCTAATTTTTGATCCTTGAAATTGTCCTAAAATTACAATTGAATCCTCCTGGAATTGTGAAATTAGTGATAACGAGTGCGGAAGGAAGGAAGAGCATGATGAAGCTGGCAGAGAGGATGGTGATAAGCTTCTGTGCAGGAGTCGGGGCTTCGACGGCACACGCGTGGACGACATTGTCAGGAACTGGGTGTGATGACGTCAGAGTGATGACTAGAAAGAGTATGGATGATCCTGGCAGGCCTCCTGGTATTGTCCTCAGTGCTGCTACTTCCTTCTGGCTTCCTGTTCCTCCCAACACTGTCTTCAACTTCCTTAGGCATGAAAACTCCCGAAGCCAGGTAATCATTTATATATTTATATACATCAATTATCAACAAAACGGAGTGTTTTCACTTTATTGAAATTCTACGTTCAGTGTTTTTTTACCTTCATCATAGGACATCACATGCTTTGTGGGTTGTTAGTGAATAACTAGTAGGGTTTCACTAAGTCTACTCACATGTAGGTAGTTCAAGATATGACCAAAGTCGTAGTTATAACAAATGTATCATCTCAATTGAGTAAACTACCAAATTAGTCCCTGGATTATTGGCTCGCTGACAGATTGGTCTATGAATTTAGGAAATTGACAAATAGGTCCTCAAATTTTTCCAACGAGTCAAATAGGTCCCCGAATTTTTCTAACGTTAGTCAAATAGGTCCCTGAATAACATGCACAAAAGGACCTATTTGACAAATGTTAGAAAAATTCGGGGACCTATTTGTCAATTTCCTGAATTCGGGGACCAATCTGACAGTGAGTCAATAATCCAGGGACCAATTTAGTAGTTTACTCCATCTCAATTTCTTTCTATTCATATATATAATTGTGACACAATACACGTCTATTGGATTGACAAACAGTGGGATATCCTATCCAATGGGGGAATGGTACAAGAGATGGCACACATAGCAAACGGTCGTGACCCTGGAAACGCTGTCTCTTTACTTCGTGTCAATGTAAGTATATATCAACACATACATACACACATATATACAAGATAATATAATAATGGCCTCTTGTATACATGCAGAGTCAAAATTCAAGCCAAAGCAACATGCTGATACTTCAGGAGAGTTGTACGGACATCACAGGGTCGTATGTGGTATATGCTCCCGTGGACATAGTGGCTATGAACGTGGTTCTTGGTGGTGGTGACCCTGACTATGTCGCACTCTTGCCTTCTGGCTTTGCCATTTTACCTGATGGGTCTGGGTCCGGGTCCGGGTCTGGGTCCGTGCCGAATAATAATAATAACATTATTGGTGAGGTTGGATGTGGAGGGTCTCTTCTCACGGTGGCTTTTCAGATCTTGGTTGATTCTGTGCCTACGGCTAAGCTGTCTCTGGGATCAGTGGCCACTGTGAACAGTTTGATTAAGTGCACTGTTGAGAGGATCAAAGCTGCTGTCATGTGTGACACCAACACCACATAATTACTCAATGCCTTCCTATGCATCATGGTAAGTTCTTTTTGTAATTTTTGATTTTTTCTCTATCATGATTGTTTGGGTAAATTATAAGATTTTTATCATCACATGTTTTAATTCTATGAGTAAATGTTCTAGAAAGTATGTATGTATATGCATAGATGTTTGATGTTTATTCAAGTCTTGTTCTGTTTATGGAAACATTATTTTGGTAGTTGACATGATGTTATCATTTTTATAATTTGATTCTTAGTAAATGTTACTTGTTAATAAAGTCATTCACAAGCTTATTTCTTACCAATTTTAGTCATTTTTCTCTATTTTTTTATAGAACTGATTGATGATTTGGTATAAAAAATCTGAGGGAATGACTGAAATTACTGACACAGATGAATTTGTTACTAAATTGAAAAGAGATATGTACAATACATATAGATAAATTAAGTTAATCCTTTTGATAATACAATCTTGTTTGCTATGTGTTTGTTGAAACAGGTATAAGAGAAAGAAGAGAGAGAGGGAATAAGCTAAGTCAATGAACGCACCTTGGAGTATCTTTTAAAGCTTGGTGACAAATTGAAGGAGACAGAAACCAAAAAACGCAAAGAAAGCAAGCATACATGCATATCATATATATATTTATATATATATATCACCATCTTGGAAGAACGTCAAGGGTTCGGGTATTGACTTTCCCTAATGAACAAGATACAAGATCAGCAGTTTGATAGATTTATTAACTGTTTAATTAGGTCTTAATTAGTATGTTAGCTCATTAGAATAACTCCAAATTTCCCCTTTAGTTTATTTCCTGTCTTTAATTTTTGATTTACCCTCTACTGTAAACTTCTGACAGTAACCTTGTTCTTCTATAATTAAGTCTTTAATTCTAATTAGTGTTGTTGTTGACTTCTTTTGTTAGCTTAATCCGACACCTTGACAGCAATTAAGCTGTTACCGACAAGAGCGAAATTAATCTGGATTTTTGCTATATTTAACCTCCCTATACATGAAATGTGAATATTTTATGTATTTGTTGAGCTAAACAATTTTACTAAATTACATCCTGAATAGCAAAATCAGTATTGTACTATTGTTTTGGTCGAAAAAAAAGGCCGGGTATTGTGGTTGAACTCTGTAGGGGTGCTTGGTAGGTAGATAATTTTTTTATTCTCAGGAATGAAAAATTTGGGAATGCGCTTTATAGAAATATGATTTAAAATAATATCAAATGAAATTAAATCAGTAGTTTTTAACCTTCACCCCACCAAAGCCCTTGGTATTGATGGCCTCAATGCTTTATTTTACCAAAAAAATTGGGAATCTACTAAAACTCATATCATTCGAGAGATTACAACTATTTTTTCCTCCTGGACAATTCCAGATTCTTGGGGGGCACTCTTCTTGCTCTCGTTCCTAAAACACAATCGGTTTCTAAACCTAAACATCTTCGACCTATTGGGCTTTGTACAACTCATTATAAAATACTTTCAAAGATTCTAGCTGATTGTATTAAACCTATTCTTAACAAAATCATATCTCCTTACCAGGGTGTTTTTCAAAAAGGTAAACATACATCTGACCTGTTTCTTACTGCTCATGAAATTCAACATTCCATGTTTTATTCTAAATCTAAGACTGGTTGGCTTATGGTTAAGATTGATTTGAACAAAGCTTTTGATAGTATCTCTTGGCCTTATATTTTCTCCATGCTTAATAGATTAAACTTCCCTTCCCCTTGGATAACCCTTATCGAATCATGCCTACAAAATACTTCTTATCACCCTCTCATCAATGGTTTTAAAACTACTCCCTTTACTCCTACTAAGGGCATTAAGCAAGGTGACCCCATTTCACCTTACCTTTTCATTATTGCCATGGAACTTCTAACTCATCTAATCACTCAGGAGGTTAGTTCCAAAAACTTGACTCCTTTCACTGTCAACAATAAGAAATGTCACTTGTTAAATTGGAACACAATTACTAAACCCAAGAGTTTGGGGGGGTTAGGTATTCGCAAAGCCTCCTACATGAATGCTTGTTTTATGGCTAAATTAAACTGGCAGGTTACTATAGCCAAAACCTCTCTCATCTCTAAAGTTTTAACTGCTAAATATGGTCCTAATCTATCTAAACTCTCTAACTCTAGATCTTTTATCTACAGAGGTATCAGAAAAAGCTCAAACCTTCTTCAACTTGGTCTTAAAACTGTTGTTAATAATGGTCTCAATACCTTGTTTTGGTTTGATGACTGGTTACCAAATGGTCCTCTTAACTCTAGATTTTTTGGTCCCTTTACCTTATCTGATCAAACTCTTAATGTCAAAACTGGACTGCATCTTTTTTGTACACATACTGCACCTTTCTCCCATATCATCCCTAGTTCTATAGCCTTTGAACTTAATTCTTTTACTCTACATTTTGACCCCCATACCCCTGATTACTACTCTTGGAAACCTGCCAAAATGGCGTTTTCTCTATTAAATCTTGTTATGTCTTCATTATTAACAATACTTTGCATATTCTTTCTACCAATCCCCACCCTTCTCCTGTTGATTTTCTCTAGATTTGGAAGTTAAATGTCCATACTCGTCTCAAATTTTTTATTTGGCAGGTTTTACAAAACTCTTTACCTGTGAGTGAAACTTTGTTTAGTAGGCATATTATCTCAACACCTTTATGCTCCTTATGTGGTTTAAATGTTGAGAGTATTGAACATACCTTTAGGTCATGTTCTAAATTGCAGTCTCTATGGCTTTTAATTCCAAACAACTTTCATTTTGCCCAATGTAATTTTAGTCAATGGATGAAGCATCACTGTACTAATTCCTCTATTTTTAAAAATATACCTTGGAAAGTCTTCTTTCCTTATCTTCTCAAACAAATTTGGCTCCACCGAAACTCTGTCATTTTTCAAAATAAGCATGCCTCTTCTTCCCAGATTATTAACCAAGCTCTTTTTAATGCTACTGAGTTCTACTATCTAATCTCATCCCATTCCCCTCTTCTATCTCACATTGCACACCCTACACGATCTTCAATTGTTTGGCAGAGACCTATTAATAATTTTCTGAAACTAAATGTTGATGGATCTGCAAAAGATAATCTAATTGGTGCAGGTGGACTCTTGAGAGATAGTCATGGTAATTGGGTTGCAGGTTTTAGTGCCTTTATAGGCCATGGAAATTCCCTAACTGCTGAACTTTGGGGAATCACCAAAGGCGTTGAACTTGCCCTTTCATTAAATTATAAGCACTTGATTATTGAGACTGATTCACTTGTATCTAAAAACCTACTCACTTCTTCTGCTGCTTTGCCTCATCACCCTCTCTCCACTTTAATTGCAAATTGCAGATTCCTTATCATGCAACTGGATGACTTCAAGATTCAACATGTTTTGAGGGAAGCAAATTCTTGTGCTGATGCCCTTGCATATCATGGGAGATCCAAACAACTTCATTTCACTGTTTTTGACTCACTTCCTCCCTTCTTATCTCTCTTATTTCTTCAAGATTACTTGGAAGTAGGAGTTATAAGATGGACAAAATCTTTGCATGCGAGGAAGCCTCCTTAGCTGGTTTTTGAATGTATTTGTTTCTGCATGTTTTAGATTCCGTGTTTTGGTGTATGTTTCCCGTTTCATGTTTGTATTCTCTCTTCTAGGACCCCTTCTTTTGACTCTTTGTTTTAGTCTCTTGCTCATCTCTTTCTTAGGAACTCATGTTATCTCAGTTTTAGTTCCTAGATTAACTTATGTACTGTTCTTTTAATAAAATTACGCAGTTCTAAAAAAAAAAAGAAAGAATTTAGATCCAAATATATAGTGCAAAATTAAGCAAATACTCGCTCATTATCATACTCAAGTAGGACCTACTTATAGTCATTCCCAATTAAAATGAGGTATTTATAAAGTATCATGATCATTTTCTAACGTTAAAAAATTAAACTTGATCAAACTTTATTTAACCTTAATTGGTCACTTAATAAGTCTTATATAAGAAGCATTTGTGTGAGAGAATTGAAGTAGTTTATTTACAGATGATTCTTCTCCTCACTTGGAAAATAAGAGCCACACATTAATCAAAGAGAGATATATGGTTGCCACCTGAGAGAGGGACCCCAAGATGATTCTGTTACCTATCCGATTAAGTCTATCTACCTCTCCATTTCGATCTCTAACCTAATTCATCTTCCTAACACATTTTATCTCGAAATTTAATTTAATTAATTCCAATATATATTGATAAACCATGACTCAATTTGTAATACGGTAGAAAAGCTAACTTATCCCAAAAGAACTCTCAAAAGAATAGAATGCTCTTTAACTAAGCGATGTGAGACTTCAATACACCCCTCCTCACATCCGATATAAGAGCGTGAAATCAATAAATTATTTATTTGGCAGCCCATAGTTAAGGCTCATTCATCCACACATGTCTAAACGAGGTTCTGATACCATGTAGAAAAAAAGTAACTCACCCCAAACAAGTTTTTAAAATGAGAGGATTGTTTGATTATATATATAAAGTTAAAAGACCCTTTAACTAAATGATGTGAAACTTCTTCAAATATGCATAGATAGTTCTCTAGTATGTGTGTGTAGATTTGGTCAAGATTCATTAATTAATAAGCAGTCCATAATCACTTACTAACTCAGTAATTAAATATATCATCATTATGATTTTTTTTAATCTCTAACTAAGATATATAATCATCGGAATCTAATAAGTAGAACTTTCGCTCCTTAACTTTATATATAGCTCTAACTCTTATTATTTTACAGACAATTACGTGACCAAAAATTTTCTTGATAAATTATATATAATTTATCACACATATATATATATATATACTAGAGGCTTTGTATGCCCTAACGGGCACGCAAATATGTATGTAAAATAAATGAAGGACTAAATCGTTAACTCAGTAAAAAAAAAGGATCAAATAATAATTTTCTTCTTATTATTAATTTTGTACTGTAGTTTTAAAATGTGGACGACCACAAAGGGGTGGAGCCATATAATATAAGATATATATATATATATATAATATCAGGAAGAATTCTCAGAGAAACAAGTTTTACAATGTTTAATTTTAGGATAAATTACACTTTGGTATCCATAGAATATGGTACCAAAGTGTTAACGGTGCAAAGAACATGGTACCAAAATGTTACTTTTAAAAGAACAGGGTACCAAAGTGAAATCGGTCATAAAACATGGTACCAAAGTGTCACTTTTGAAAGAATAGGGTACCAAAGTGAAATTGATTCATAGAATAGGATACCAAAATGTAGTTTACCCTTAATTTTATAAGCATTATATGATAGATAATCTAGAGTCTTCGTGAGAAACGAGAATATATTATTCACAGATTTCTTACGGTAGTAGTTTTACATTTTAAATTGGCAAAAATACTAATTTCGTCTTCAAATTTTACATTGATTGTCAATTTTGTTCCCAATAATTTTTCTTAATCAATTTTGTCCTCAATGTTTCATATTTTGATCAATTTTATCTTTTGTTCTTAATTTAGTTAAATATTAAAGACAAAATCTACGTGACTAATAATATGTAATGTAAAATTTATAGAAAATAAAATTCAAATTCTAACTCAGATTGAAAAATAGAATGTAGTCTGTCGTTAATTTATTGAAAGAAATTAATCAAAAAATAAAAATGACTAAAATATAAAACATTAGAAACAAAATTGACCGAAAAAAATAAATTAAGGACAAAATTAATAATTGATATAAAGTTTAGAGACAAAATTAATGATTGTGCCTTTTAAATTTAAAGTTTTCAAAGTCTTCAATAAATACCAATAATCATTTTTCTATCACAAATGTAATATATGTACGTCAAATCGATTTTCTTTGAATTCATGTGCTTTTATTGTATGTGTTTGTTAACTTAAGGCAATATATAAATATATACGTGTTGCTTGTCCTAAACAAACTTCAAGCTAGATATGTATAACGTGTTTAATATTTTTTTTTTGATAGAGTGTTTAACTATTTATCATATCCTAGAATATTAATTATTAATTAATATATTGTTGTTTTGTTTCTCTAATTAGATAACTAACTATATATAGTTTTTTATAAGACTATATATAGTTTAATCAATTAAGGAACATGTTTATTTGGGAAAAAGCATTATATATTATAAGAATAGATTGCCGATTAATTAAGAACAACTTACCTAATTAAATAGACTATTTTTGTTCCTTATTATGGAAAGTTTTTCATTAACTAATTAGCCCTAACTTTCCACAAAAGTATATATAAATACATAAAAACACATAGGAAGGAAACCTTAAATTAAATATATATATATAGGATAATTCTCCAAATTAATATTCACATTCTCTGTCTATCTATTTCTGTGGCACAAATATTAATATTGTACATTGATGATTTTGAACTCAACTTCTTAGATTAGAAAAAAAAAACAGAAGATCAGTTTCTTATTATATATTCAAACCCCTAAAGATAAATAAAATCATTTCACAATAAGAAACTCATTTTGGACTCCATATATATGATTAATCTTTACGGAAGAAGATATATAAAACTTTGGGACTTAAACTTCTGCAATTTCTTTTTGTAGTATCTTATAATTAACATATATAGCATAATAACTAAAATACAGTATCATATACTAATTTAGCAATAATTAATTAAAGAAAACAAAACATAATTTTGCAATAATTAATTAAAGAAAACAAAACATAATGTAGTTTATAAAAATTTCACTTAGACCACACCAAGCAGGTGGATTAACTCTNCCATATTTTTCTTCTGGTTTTAGGGAAGTTGACTTTAAAGTCTTAAACATTAAAGGTACATTGCAAGATTTTTGCTTCACCATGAGTCACCATTACTAATCTTAGGTGAGTTTTATAAACTTTAATTTTTTCTAAAAGCTAATTAAGCATATATATATATATATATGTATATATATATATATAATATTTTCCTGGTATCGTAAATACTAAATTTTAAAAATAATATATATAGTATGATAACAAAATTTAAGTTGTCAAGTAGTGACATGTATGTATACTTAGTATCAAAATGGAGAAAAAGATGATAGGTGTATTTTTCGTCTAGCACTTTGGTACCCTGTGGTACCCTGAGGTTTGCACCGTTAGCACTTTGGTACCCTGTGGTTATTTTTCGTCTAGATTTAACAAAAAGTGCTGACGCGGCTCAATCTTAACCATCGATTTCTACTATATCTTATCAGTTAGTTTTTATTGCTGCTTAAACCATATTTTACTCTTCAACAAGATTTCTTTTGTGTGTTTAGGTCCTCTCCCTTTGGTAAAACGAATCAAAACACAACAAACTAAAAGAATTGATGGAGTGAAACTAAATATTAATTATTCAAGCTAAGTTTACTTTCGAAAATTCATTTAAGTAGTTGTATTTGAATATGGGTAGGACTAAATTGCATTTGTTTTTCAGATTTAAGACTAATATGTTAGCATATTTTAGTAGTTGTATTTCAATAAGACTTTGGGACTACTTAATATTGACGGAAAATAACCACAGGGTACCAAAGTGCTAACGTCGCAAACCTTAAGGTACCAAAGTGTTAAATTTTATCTTTCAGGATACCAAAGTAGATTCGATTCTAACCACAAGATTTCAGGATACCAAAGTAGATTCGATTCTAACCACAAGATACCAAAGTGCATTTTACCTTTAAAATTTCCTACCAATATAAGGCACACCCTTCTTTGACTATTCATTAATCTCATCTAAGTTATCATTTGTAGAAAAAAAGTTTTAGATTGATGAGCCTATATATATTTACAACATTAAGAATGAGAGTACTTTGTTACACGTGTAGCTAGTTATACTTGCCTTTTTTGTTGGGAAATACTATTTGGTGTTTGGACAGTCATTTTTGTGCCAAATAATCTCCATTCGTGTTATGAGTGAATAGTTAATCTTCTTAACAATGTTAATTTTAATGTTCAAATTTTAATTTTTTTTCTAATGTGTAATAACTCGTTTACCTTTGTATCAGATTGCTGTTATGCATAGTGCAAAAAATCGGACTGGACCGGGCGGTCCGAAAAAAAAAAAATACCGGATTGCAGTTGAACAACCGGCGAACCGGTTTGACCCGCCAAAGTTTGCAAAATTACATATTGACCCCAAAAAATTACAAATTAGTCCCTGGATACATATTATAGATGGACTAAAATGAAAACTTTAAAAAAATTTTGGGGTCAATATGTAATTTTTACAAAACTTGTTATGGTTAAAATTGCAAAATAGCTCCAAAGGTACTAAAGTGTTTAATATTTACTTTATATTTAAATTATTGCAATATATTAATGTGTATTTAATGAATAATGTATATTTGAAAATGTATTTTTTAAGTAAACCGGCTCAACCGGTTAAACCAGTGACCCAGCAGTTGAACCATTGAATCAGTGACCTGAGCTTTCTACCGGATTGATGACCGGTCCGGTTTTTTGCACTATGCTGTTATGTATACTTTGACCTTATATACATTTCATGAGTACTCACTGGTAGTAGAGAGTGTTGTTAATAATATGATTAATTAACACGTCAATCTTATCTAATGAAATGAAGAGAACACTCTACTTTTATAAGAGACCCTAATAATCTTTCCATTCATCATGAGTTATATATTGAATTTAAAAAAAATGAAAAATTAATTTTAAAGACGACAATCTACGTAAAAAATAACTCTTGCATGATCAATTGATCATACTCACCAAGAAAAGCACAAATGTCTATAAGGTAAAGGACAACAAAAGCCAACTTTTTACGAAAATCCTTTTGGAGTTCATAAAAATGATGTGTTCATAGAAAAAAAAAATTATGAAAAGAGTATGTTCATTAACATACTCTCATCAATTTTTTCCTTCAATGTTGAGATCTTTCTTTATAAGGATATACACAACAAACTTTATGTCATGAAAGATTGTGTTTTAAGAATTGTAAGTGATCACATTTGTCTCATTCATTTGGGCTCCCTCCTATTGGACCCAAGAAAAGCCCATATAGGATCATAAAATCCATCAATTTAATGGAATTTTGAATTTTCTCTTCGGTGTAGGTATATGATGGAATAAAAGCTTTGAATACAACATCAAAATTAAAACAGAATTATAAAACTATTTAATAACAAAGAGTAAACATACAAATTAGTTTATGAAAGTTATACAAGTTAATAACTCAATCCTTGAAAATTCAGTTTATACTCTTTAGTCCCTAAAAGTCATGAAGTGAAGCATTTAAATCCTTTTATCCTCGCAAATTAATCTCTGAAAATGAGTTTAAGAGATTAACCTCCAATATGACTTCTAACAACTAAAGTGTATAAATTCCTCTATGTGTAGTTTCTAATCCCAATTGCTAGCTAGTAGCTGCAGTTAATCACAGATTTACAAGAGGGATTAAAAACTAAGTAGAAAAATAAAATAGCTAGAGACTATCATGACTATATATAAATTAATGTGATAGTTGACTTGAGCCCCAAGTAATCAATAAAGCCCAGCCAAGTCGTAAGTTCTAGAAATAGCTTTATGCCAAGATTCTGCTTTCTTCTTCCTTGATTCTTCATCTAATATGGGACTAAAATTAGTAGATTTCTCCTTCCTCTTCTCATTTGAAACAAAAATCTCATTTTCAGTCCAAACTCCAACGGCTAAACCAGCAGCATAGGCTGCACCAAGTGCTGTTGTTTCTATGTTAGCTGGTCTAACCACTGTATTTCCCAACAAGTCTGCCTGTAAAAAAATATTGCCAATAACATAGTTTTAGGATATTCCTTATTAACTTTACTCATTGTTAAACATCTGTAATAACTCCACCATATGAAACAACTGTGGTAGGAGATAATATTTTTGTTTACTTGAAACTGATCAAAAGAGAATCATGTGAAAACAACAGGGAAAAATATATAATTACAGAAATTTCTGTGGGTATGTTGAGTAGGGGTCAAGGGGGTAATGGAGGGCAAAGGAAGAGAAGAGAATGTTTCATTGAAACATGGCAAAAGCACCTTTTTGTCCCCAAAATTTATATCGATTTTCAATTTCGTCCCTAAACTTTGTTTACTGTTAATTTTGTCCCAAAAGTTTCATATCTTGGTCAATTTCATCATTAGCACTAACTTCACGTGACTTATGACATAATGTAAAATTGTTGAAAAAGATTATCAAATTCTTACTCATATTGAAAATTATGTAGAGTTTTCTATTAATTCCTTAGATGTAGTTAAGACAAAGGATAAGGTCGACCAAGATGTGAAACTTTGGAGACGAATTCGATAGTAAACAAACTTTGAGGATGAAATTGAAAATTAATGCAAAGTTTGAAGAATAAAAAGGTGTTTTTACCCTTGAAACATTTATTTGGTAATGGTAAGTTCTTTAAATTTGGGGAATTTTGAAGAATGTTTTCCTATAAAAGTAGAAGGTTCATTTATATATCATCTAACTATATTTTCTTCCTTTTCTTCCCCTCTATTTTCTCATTGTTTTGTTTGTAAGAGTTCACAGATTACAATGTGTCTTACTTTGGAGTTACAATAACATCCTAAACTCAGATTATTTGTCAGATAAAAGAAAGACATTTAGTAAAGAAGCATTAGAAGCCAGAAATGATACAAGTTTAAGGGCAAAAAGCAATCATAAAAAAGAAAAAACAAGTTACTTTTAAGGCTAGTTGAAATGGAAACAGTCCAAACCTGAATTTGCATCAAAAGGTTGTTTGAGGACTGAAAAGGTGTTTTTGCCTTGAAACATTTATTTGGTTTGGAAGTTATTTATAAGGAGTAGAAGATAATGAGTAATTTTTAACCAATCTACCAAAACTAGTCATCAGTCTTTTATATTTGTAAGTTGTAATGGTAAGTTCTTTGAATTTGGGGAATTTTGAAGAATTTTTTCCTATAAAAGTAGAAGGTTAATTTATATATCATCTAACTATGTTTTCTTCCTTTTCTTCCTTTGTTTGTAAGAGTTCACTGATTACAATGTGTCTTACTTTGGAGTTACAATAACATCCCAAACTCAGATTATTTGTCAGATAAAAGAAAGACATATATAGTAAAGAACCATTAGAAGCCAGAAATGATACAAGTTTAAGGGCAAAAAGCAATAATAAAAACAAAACAAGGAAGTTACATTAAGGCTAGTTGAAATGGAAACAGTCCAAACCTGAATTTGCATCAAAAGGTTGTTGGCAGTTGCTCCACCATCCACTCTAAGCAAAAACTCCTTCTTCTTTTTCTCCCCACCATAGTCTTTGTGCATTGAATCCAAAACATCTATCACTTGAAAACATACACTCTCAAGCACGGCTCGAGCAATGTGAGACTTGTTCGTAAACCTCGTAATACCGATAAGAATCCCGCGAGCATCTTCGCGCCACCAAGGTGCAAAAAGTCCATTAAAAGCAGGTACAAAGTAAAGCCCTCCTGTGGCATCACACTGTGATGCCAATGCCTCTACTTCCCCAGCATTTTGAATTATCCCAAGAGTGTCTCTTAGCCACTGAACCGCGGCTCCGGCAATCGCAATTGATCCTTCTAGTGCATAATTTGTTTGAGCTTTAGGACCAAGCTTGTAGGCTAAAGTGGTTAAAAGACCATGTTTTGATCTAACTATTTCTTGGCCAGTATTTAAGAGTATAAAAGCACCTGTGCCATAAGTGCTTTTAGCATCACCTTTACAACAAGCTTGTCCTAACATTGCAGCATGTTGATCCCCTAAACATCCTGAAATTGGGACACCAGAAATTGGCCATCCAGAAGTGATTTTTCCGATCACTTCGGAGTTACTAATAATTTTCGGGAGGATTTTTGCGGGAATCGAAAGGGTTTTAAGTGTTGGATCATCCCAATTAAGGGTTTTGAGATTCATTAGCATTGTCCTTGATGCATTTGTGGCATCAGTGACATGCAAGCCATCCTTTACACCACCAGTTAAGTTCCATATCAACCAAGTGTCTACTGTTCCAAACAGAGCATCTCCTTTCTTTATAGCTTGCTTGATTGCATCCACATTTTCCATCAACCATATGAGTTTAACAGCACTGAAAAAAGTGCTTATGTGCAAACCACAAGTCTCCAAAAAATGGTTTCTACCACCACTCAAATCCTTTTCCAATTTTCTGTTCCAAAACTTCTGAGAATGAAAACTAATGCAATGCCATAAAATAAAAAATGTATGAAAGACTACATGAACTTTTGATTTTGTGCAAAAAATTTCTCTGTTTTTTCATAAAATCAAAATTTTTGAGATCTTTTGTTACTTTTCTATCACCAATCAAATCCTTTTCCAATTTTCTGTTCCAAAAGTAATTCTGAGAATGAAAACTAAAGCAATGCCAGAAAATAAAATAACCCCCATAAACTATATTCTTCTACAAATAGTCCCCCAACTATCAAACTTTTCAAATAGCCAACTTCACCTATAGCCTAGTTCCAAATAAACCCGTCAACAATTAAATTCAGCAAACATCCTCCTTCAAGTTTGGTGTATTAGTTACAAATACCTCTCTTGAACTTCAAAATTTAGTAAATAATATAACTTTTTAAAGTTTGAGGATGTTTGTATTTTTGTGAAAATAAAAATAGAAGACAGTACATATATGAAGAAATGGAAGATAGGGAAAATGAAGAAAGACCTGCAAATATCACTGGTACGAACATCCATCCAAACAATGGCATTGTAGAGAGCAAGACCAGTGGATTTGCTCCAAACAACAGTTGTCTCTCTCTGATTGGTGAGACCAATACATTTTAATCCTTTGTCCACATTGAATCCATCAGCAGTGGCTTTGTCTAATGCCTTAGCAATACAAATCCTAACGCTCTCTAAGATCTCCATTGGATCATGCTCCACCCATCTACGTATATACAACACCATAGTCAGAAACCCACCAAGCCAAAAAAAAAAAATGAGAAAATAGACTAAATTAGTGAAATAGGTCAAAACCTCATTTTGGTCCCTAACTATGGGGTGAATTCAATTTTGGTTCCTAAACTATTTTTTATTCTGTTTAGTCCTTAAGTTTTTATTTATTTATTTTACCTTAGTTTAAAATGTGATTTCATCTTATTTCTTCCCTTTTTTTGACGTGGAAAGTTGATATGAATAATTTCTCTCTCATATCTATCCTAATAAGTCAGGTTGAATAGAGAGAAAGAAAAATCTTCCTTTTTTAAACCTAAACTCAACATAAATCTGTGGTTGATTTTTAGAGAAGATTTTTCTTTCTCTTTTTATCAATATATATATATATATATGAAAGATAAATCATTCATTTTAGGTGTCCAACTCAGAAATGATGTAAAAAACTAGATGGAATCACAACTAAGACTAACGACGAAACAAGTAAAAAATTTTAAAGACCAAAACAGAACGAAAAATAGTTTAGGAATCAAAATATAATTCACCGCATAGTTTAGAGATCCAAATGAAGTTTTGACCTATGAAATATTATCTTAAGACATAACATTATTAAATAATGATATAATATTTTGACTAACACATAAACCAATTTTAATTCTATAATATGAGAACAATTTTATAAAAAAAATTGCGAATTTAATCAATTTATGTAAAATTCCCTATGATGACTACCTTTAATAAAAAAAAGGCCAAAGTCTTAATTTGGTCTCATATTTTTTATTCAATTTTTAATCTGGTCCCATATTTTTTTTGTTGCACTTTTGATCTCATATCTTTGGGTCAGGTCCCAATTCGGTCCTATATCTTTTTTTGTTTCTGATTTGGCCTCATATCTTTGAGTCAATTGCATAATTGGTCCTATATCTTTCGGTCAAGTGCAGAAGTGGTTACATAACTTTGTAAAATGATCAACTAATAGTTAATCAATTGACTATTTTGCAAAGATATGAGATCAATCTTGTAACCTAACCAAAATATATGGGATCAAAAATGATATATGACCAGATTGAGACCTTTTGCAAAGATATGAGACCAAAAGTGCAAAAAAAAAAAAATACATAACCAAATTAGGAACTTAACAAAAGATATGAGACCAAATTTACACTTTGACTTAAAACAAATGTGTTTATGTAAGATTTTCTTTTTGGCCATTAAACACAGGATAATTATGTGAAAATTAACATGTTATTTTTTTTAACTAATGAATATATAGTAGGTAAAGGATGAAAATGAGATTTGAATGGGAGGGAATTGAAAGAGAGGAAGAAATTAAAGTGAGTAATATAGAGAGACCCAGGTTTATGTGAGATTTTTTTTTTGGCCATTAAACACAGGATAATTATGTGAGAATTAACATGTTATTTTTTTTTTTTTGGTAAAGATAAAGTTTAGGTGAGTATTAACATGTTATTTTTTTTTAACTAATGAATATATAGTAGGTAAAGGATGAAAATGAGATTTGAATGGGAGGGAATGAGTAAACTACCAAATTGGTCCCTGGATTATTGGCTCGCTGACAGATTGGTCCCTGAATTTAGGAAATTGACAAATAGGTCCCTAAATTTTTCTAACGAGTCAAATAGGTCCCCGAATTTTTCTAACGTTAGTCAAATAGGTCCCCGAATAACATGCACATAAGGACCTATTTGACAAATGTTAGAAAAATTCGGAGACCTATTTGTCAATTTCCTAAATTCGGGGACCAATCTGTCAGTAAGTCAATAATCCAGGGACCAATTTAGTAGTTTACTCGGGAGGGAATTGAAAGAGAGGAAGAAACTAAAGTGAGTAATTAAGAGTAAAGAGAGAGAGAGAGAGATAGAGACCCAGGTTTAGGGTAAAACTGAGTGAACTCGACTTGGTGGGATCCGACGACGCGAGCAGAGCGATCGTAGATTATGAACCTCGAGCTTGTGGTTCCTTGGTCTATTGACCCAACATACACTTCCTTCTCCTTCTCCGTCATTCTTCTCTGATGATCTCTCTTCTTACTTTTCTTATTTATTACTCTTACATTGATTTCACACTTTCTAAATTATTGAAAAAACCCAAATCATTTAATTAATGAAACCCACACACAAATCTTGTCATTTACATTTGAGATAGTTGAAATGAAGACTGGACTTCTTGGTTCGCCGGATAAACCGTTTTCCATCATATATCACTATTTGCCACGTGCCTTCTTTGACTGCTTCTCTTCTTTTTTTGGTCGTTATGGTAGTTGCACTTCATGGCCTTGCATTTCCCTTCACCACTTTCTCTTTATTTTCATTTCATCATTTTATTTATTTTTCTAATACCAAATTGATTATTTTCGTTACCAAATTCAATTATCTATAATCTATAATCTATAATAAACTAAACAAACTAAGGTCCGGCATACGTACAGGCCTGTACTACATAGGTTATTATCATCTCAATTCTCATATAACACATTCTTCCTCCTAAACACTTGGTATCCTTGAAATTAAAGGAGCCAATGTAAGTACATGAGTGTGACCTCGTAATTTTTCACTTGGTCTCTTAATTAAGTGGTAGAGGTTCGAGTTTCATCTTTGGATATAAAAATTATTCGGTGATCAACCGTTTATCCTTTAGTAGAAGACCCGCAGCAAGGAGAGTAGACACTGTTTTCGAAGGTGGATACCCTCGGTGTATAAAAAAAAGGAGCTATTATAATTCATGTTGCACAGATGAGTGAGTGGTAGGGTTTAATTTTAAAAAGAAAAAAACTTAGGTAAAGTTCCTTATATCGCTATAAGGTTTCTCCAATCACAAATTTGATTTACATTTTCTATCTTCTATGATTAGTCATGCAAAAAATTTTCACCTAGTGTCAATTTGAAACACCATAGAAACATGTAGGTCCAATCTAAAATAAATAAAAGATAAGGGACTAATTTGAAATCTACCCATACATAAGGGACTAAATTTTGAGAGTTTAGCCATTAAAAAAAAGATCCCAAGTATCAATGGAGTAATGGACTATCATTAGTTTTTGATTTTAAGGCCCAATATGAAACTAGAAAAGGTAACAGCCAGTTTTCTTCTTGTAGGCCTAATAGTTGAAGAAAGCCCAAACAAAATGGCCCAAAAATTTAGTCATCTGATAAGATCCAACGGTCCATATTCTGCCACCTCTCCTATACTTTCTTTCACTCACTCTCTCAAGTCTCAAGTCCATAAAAAAAGTCCCATATTCGAGTATCTCCGCCCAAAAAACTCCGATCTCTTTCTTCCTCACACTCTAACTCGTAATCGTCGTCGGCGAAAATGCTCGCGCGCCTCGCGGCGAAGCGTATCAATGAGATCCGTCAAGTTTTCCGTCAGGTTTCATTCGTTTCTTTTTCTTTTCTATTTTTTCTATCGAATTCATTTTCATCTTCCGTTTTGCCCCAGTCAATCCCTGAAATCATTTGAGAATTCGTTGTTTTTTTTAATCTGCAGCCTTCGAGGGCATTTTCTACGGCTCTAAACTATGTAAGTTCTCGATTTTAATGGTTAAAGTTCATATTGCATGAGTATGTTTGTTTGTACGGTTTTGTACTGAGTGGATCTTCACGAATTGGACAGCACATTGACTCTCCAGATAACAATCCGGACATTCCGTGGGAATTCTCAGCTACCAACAAAGAGAAGGTAATGTTTTGATGCTCTGGAGTTCTGAAATTTTGAAATTTCTGGAATTTTACTTGTTGGCAGCTTTCAGTAAAGAACCTAGAATGATTCCTTTTGGGTGTGCCTGATATACATATTGTCTTTATGAAACATTCCTATAATCTTATTTGTTGTGTGTTTATTACAAAGGAACTCTGGTTTGTGATTTATCAACGAAGTTCACACTCACACACATAATTATTTTCTTAAATATAAATATATAATAATGCCTCAAGCTATCAAAGTTTACTTTTTATGTGGAAGGGAGTCGATATTAAAGGTATCCTTTATGGTTTGATGAGCCTAATAAGATAATGTTCTGGGTCTGAGAACCCTACTTTTTTGCGGAGATTGGTCAGGAACCCTTGTTTAGTAGGAGGAGGGCTGAGGGGATGCCTTGGATTTCATGGGCTTTTGCTATTCTAAAGTCTAAATGTGGTAGATTTCACTGTGTACATTTCATGTACTTGATATGCCACTGAGGCAGAGCTCTATCATAACTTACCAAATTTAATTATACTTGAGATGCCACCTGGATAAGGCAATGTGCTTTTGTTTCTATTGTGTTTATTCATGCTTCATTTGAACTACTGTTACATTTTTGCTTGTACTAGCTTGATGCTTTTCTCTAATTACTTTATTAATTGAGTTTAACTTAGATATGGAAAAGCAGCTTGCTAAACCCGAAATGTTAACTAAAGCCAGATCAGAATTTATGGACTGCTTTAGAGATTGATTTTACTGCAATGTTTCTAAGAGACACTATAAATATATAACTACATGGTGTGCATGGACTTTTTGGTGCCTATTAATTATTTTATTACACATTGTAATATTACTAAGCTGTGATACAGGTCAAGGAGATTTTATCTCACTATCCATCCAACTATAAGCAATCTGCAGTGATCCCTCTGCTGGATCTTGCACAGCAGCAGCATGGAGGCTGGCTCCCGGTTTCTGCGATGAATGCGGTATGTTGGCTTTATGCTTGGAAGGATTCTTCCTGGTAGTCTAGAACATTTCAAAGAAATATGTCTGATGCTCTGTATGTCATGGAAAAAGGGTGCTACACATAAAATTGTTTGGTAACAAACTGGATTGAATATATAACTTCTATGCCATATTTACTATAAAAATGTCACTGTTGGGTTGAATATAAATATGGCCTTTACCGGGGAGATGGGGGAATATGGAAATTTGTTAAACTGGTTGCAATATGCATGGTCTCTGTTGCCGCACAGAAGAAACGAACATGCCCTGTGTTTTATAGTCAAGTATAGCTTACTTAGTGTTATTTCTTTAGTAATTGTAGACTTAATAGTATTCCTGGACTGGGTTTCACGTTTCAGTGATGGTCCTACTCCCACAGGACAGGACCCCTAAACTTTTCTATACTATGTTTTTTATGCCTAGTGGGAGCCTTGTGCACTGGGGCCGCCCTTTTATATATTTTGTGATTGACTTCCTTGTGTATTGCACAATAAACTGCCAGTAAAGATGGTTCTTTGCACCTCTTTCTAGTGTAGGTCAACCCGAAGTTTTTAATGTATTATTTGATAGTTTGTGGTATTTACCTCATTTTGGTGAAGCATCATTATGTTGGTCCACGTAATTGTTGCATTTGAAATCTCTGCTTTGCAGCAAGGTTTGATTATTGATGTGTGTGTGTGTTTGAATATTGATTGTATATATATATATATAATCTTCTTCTAAGTACTCATTCTTCTTTGATTTAATTTAATTATAAGTTTTCTTGTTCCAATGGATACAATGTGGCCAAAGTGCCAAACTGATATTTTAAATTTTAGAAAATGCTTTGTTATTTAGATATTCTATTAATTAACCATATTGTGATTTGCTTAGGTGGCTAAGGTTGTAGAAGTTGCTCCTATTCGAGTTTATGAGGTTGCCACTTTTTACTCAATGTTCAATCGGACCAAGGTGAACAACATATTATGATTTAATGATTCAATATGTACTTATCTTCACCAATGCAGTTCTAAGCTTACCTGCATAAAATTGATGTGATTGCTTAGGTTGGGACGTACCATCTATTGGTTTGCGGAACAACACCATGTATGATACGTGGTTCACGAGAAATTGAAGAAGCGTTATTGAAACACTTGGGAGTGAAGCGGAATGGTCAGTTTATTGGTCTTGATTTTAATCTTGGCATTCTGAAACTATGATGTTTTTCATGAATAAATTTCTTTGTATTTCTCATTTACAGAAGTAACAAAGGATGGCTTGTTTTCTGTTGGAGAAATGGAATGCATGGTGAGTTTTTAAACAATATCTTATCTTTGGAGTTATATCTTGCTTAATTTAATTAGCTTTGGCGTTGAGACTGTCAGGTGAAAAATGTTGTGAAAGTGTGTTGATATCATTAACAAAAAACTTGGACCTTCATAATCTTAAAGGGTGAATAAATAAATCCTTGAAACTCGAAAAAAGTTGTTAGATTGGTAAATTTATCTAAGCTATTGAAACAGCAACTTTTAAATTTTTTAAATAGAATTTTAGTAAGAATGTTATTATATAAATATAGATGTTTATGTTATATTTTAAATCCTGCACAGCTGCATCATTTTTGGAGAATTGCTCTTGGGTTGTATTATAATATTACTGCAAGCTTATCATTAAAAAAGTGAAAGAAACACCTAATCTAATCGAATGAAAAAAAAGTGCCTGTAATGTTGGATTTCTATCAATATGACAAAATTTCACGATTTTCCAATACCAATGAGGTAGAAGATGTGCATACATGATATCAGGGTTCACAAGATATCAGATTCAGATTTCAGACATACAGTCCTATATGGGATTTTAAGGAGTGACAGTTTTATTGTGATGTCTGGTTATAACTTACAATTTTACTCAACATTTAAGGAAGTGCTGTATAATTGAAGCTATTGGTATAACGCAGGGATGCTGTGTAAATGCTCCTATGATCACAGTGGCTGATTACTCAAATGGATCTGAAGGATATACCTATAATTACTATGTACGTGTTTCTTATCTTGTGAATTTTAACGGTTTCTTGGGTCTATGTCTGAACTATTTTGGAGCTTAACATGTCTTGCTTTTGCTGATTTCAGGAAGATGTAACCCCAGAGAGAGTAGTTGAGATAGTAGAGAGGTTGAGAAGGGGCGAAAAGCCACCGGTAAGAATATTTGCCAGGAGCCATATCTTTCTTATTCTGTACTTGTGTTTATGTTTGGTTAAAATGCATAAAATCCCCCTAAGCTTTAACCAATGTGCAAAATCTCCTCTGAACTTTGAAAAATGACGAAAGACCCCCTGGCTTTTGATTTTGTATAAATAACCCCTTATGCGAAAATTTTCACTGAAAAAATCAAGAAATTTCAACTTTTTTAAATTTGGATCTATGTAAAATGCGACAACAATAAAAAAATAAAAATAAAATTTTTTTAATGAAAGTCCTTTCTAGATACAAAATCCAGTGGTCTTTCATCACTATTCAAAGTCAATGAGAGTTTTTTGCACAACGACTAAAATTCAGAGAATTTTGTGCATTTTAGCCATCATGTTTTAGATTCTTACACCATCTCTGAATTTAACTGTTATGTATTATAATAGCATGGCACTCAAAATCCAAAGCGTATCAAGTGTGGACCTGAAGGAGGGAATACTACTCTGTTAAGTGAACCAAAGCCACCTCCATGCCGTGATTTGGATTCATGCTAAAGTATGATGATGCGTTTGCCTTCAATAATGTAAGGCTTGAACTCATAGAACTTGCCTTACTTGATAATACATCGACTAGTTTTCAGACACTCAAATCAATTTTTGTATCTGCCTTCCAGGATGGATTATGGTGTCCCTTAAGAAAATTGGTCCATAAAACACCATTCTTTTTCTTGGCTTGTTTCCTGTTGTATCTGTGTTATATCATAATGACGAAATCTGAGCTTCCCTTGTCATCAAGTATCATAATTTTTATCTTGATCTTCAGTTATATTATTAAATTACTTACGACCACCATTCAAGTATTTTTAAGTACGATAATAAAATCAAAGTCCAAGTGCAAATTTGGTCTCATCTTTTTTTGTTGCAGATTTGGTCTCATCTTTGGGTCAATTGCAGAATTGGTCCTATATCTTTGAGTCAGGTGTAGAAGTGGTCTCATATCTTTACAAAAGTATAAGTAAAGGTTGATCTTTTTACAAAGATATGAGACCAATTTTGCAACTTCACTAAAAGATTTGGGACCAAAATTGGGACATTTTACAAAGAGATGAGACCAAAAGTGTAACAGAAAAGGATGCAGGACTAAAATGGGAACTCAGCAAAAGATATGAGAGTAAATTTGCACTTTGACCTAAAATCATTGAAGTGGAACATTGTTGAGATGCCTTGAATGTTTGAAGATAAAAAATAGATGCTGAATACAGAAAATCTTTTGAACTTCGGTCATTGCGGACATAGTCCTTTGAACTTTTAATTTTGTATAAACAACTTTTGTTAAAATTTTTATTTAAAAGAATCAAGTATCTTTGTAAATTCATTATTATCATTACATTTAAATTAATCCAAATTAAAAATTAAACATTGGTGTAATTAATAATAGTAAAAAACTAAAATTTTCAATCAAATTTTTATTCAAAGGTATTATTTGTACAAAACTAAAAATTTAGTGAATCTTTTATTATTTTTCAAAGCTCACGAGGATTTTTGTTTACTGACCTAAGTTTGGAGAGATTTTTTACATTTTAATAAAAAAAATGAGGTAAAAGGACTTTTTTTTCTTAAATTTTACATCAATTTTTAATTCGTCTCCAATGTGTTTTAACTATAAAGTTTATTTTCAATGTTTTATATTTGGTCAATTTAATCTTTTAATTAATTTTTTTAATAAAATTAATGACAAATTTTATGTACTTTTTAATCAGAGTTAGAATTTGAGTTTTTTTTTATTAATTTTACATTATATGTCATTAGACACGTAATTACTATTGTTAATATTTGTCTAAAGTAAGAGTAAATGATAAAATTGATTAAAATATAAAATATTTAGAACAAAATTGACATGAAAAATATCATGGATAAAAATGAGAGTTGATGTAAACTTTAGAGACGGAAATAGTGTTTTTGTTCAAAAAATTTTCGTTCAAAAAATAAACGAGTAAACTATTATTAAAGATATTTTTATTTAGTCTTTGAAACTTATGATTCGCAATCTAAATGTGATTTTCCTTTTAGTCCTCAAACATTTAGGTTTGTTCTGTTTTAATCCTTAAAATATGATTTTGTTTAATTTTTATCGTTAATTTTAACTTGGATAGCTAGAATAAATAACTTCACTTTCGTACGTATCATAATAAGTGAGTTGATAAAGAGAAAAATAATTTTTTTATTCTTAATCACAGATTGAAAATATATTTTTGGTTGATTTTTTTTAGATAGTGAAAAATTTCTTTCTCTATCAATTTATTTATTAGGGTAAATTGCAATTTGGTACCTTGTGGTTAGGGGCGGTTCCCCTTTGGTACCCTGAAAGAAAAATTTTTGCATTGTGGTACCCCGTGGTTTACTCCGTTAGCGATTTGGTACCCTGAGGTTTTTTTCTGTTAGGATTCAAGTTCCCCTTTGACATTTTAACTAACATTTGCCGTTAAATCCTAACAGAAAAAAACCTCAGGGTACCAAATCGCTAACGGAGCAAACCACGGGGTACCACAATGGAAAAATTTTTCTTTCAGGGTACCAAAGGGGAACCGCCCCTAACCACAGGGTACCAAATTGCAATTTACCCTATTTATTATGATAAATATGAGAGAAAAGCATTTATCTCAATTGCTCAGATTACAAGTGTTTGGTGTAGCGGCTAGGCGAGCTACATCTTAAGGAGAGGACCCAAGTTCGATCCCCAGAGTTGACGTTGTTGGGAGGGCTCCGGCCATTTCGTCTCTGAGGCCCGAATGAGATTAGTCTTCGCTTAGACCGTTACACGGATAGGCGAGGGATACTCATGACTTAACCCGAAAAAAAAATTAATGATAAAAATGATACGAAATTATATTTTAGACTAACGATAGAATAGACGTGAAGGTATGAAGACTAAAACGGAAAAAAAAAATTAGTTTTATCATCAAAATAAAATTTACCCTCTAATTTGAGGATCAAATGACTATTTAACTAATTAAATCAAATGTTTCTTGAAGTTATGAACTGAAATAACTTAGTAAGAGTTTCCATAGAGATCCTTAAAGTGACTTGTACTGAAAAAAAATTAATGTAAGATGTCAATTAGGTTAGTGTCCCCTCACTCACGTGGGTGAATTAGTGGAAATGGTTTCAAAGTTGTAATTTCTAACTCCAAAAATTTCGGTATAGTTGAGAAGTATTTAATTGACATAATCCTACATAAATGAAAGGACCCATGAAAGGGACATCAAGTTCAAAATCTCCTTGAATTGCATGTATGTTACTTAACTACTATTTCCATTTCGAATTTAATGTTTTTATTCGGTGTATAAATGAGAAGTTTAATGTCGTGATTTGTATTTGTTTCAATTCCATGAACAAGTATCCCACATGACGTGGTACATTATTTGGCACAAGGAGTTTGCAACAACGATACACACAATCGAATCTCCACTCTCCATCATCCACCAAGTCAAGTAGTCAACTATAATATAATAATTATCTAGCAAAATTTATATTGGTCAAATAGTCATTTTAGTCCTCAAATTATAGAATCAATTTCATTTTGATCCTAAAATTATTTATCATAATAAGTACTTGAGTTGAATTTTTCTCTTTGAAATAATTAACTACAAATTTATCTTCAACGTATGATTAAGAATGAAGATTTTTCTTTATCTCTTTGTTAGCTCACTTATTATGACACGTATAAGAGATAAATGTTTCATCTTAACTATCCAGATTAGACTTAATGGAAAAATCACATGTTGGACTAACGGTAAAATAAATGTAAAAGTTTGAGAACTAAAAGCAGAATAAAAAATAATTTTATGACCAAAATGAAACTCACCACATAGTGTGAGGACAAAAATTACTGTTTGACCATTTCTATTTAATAGGTTAATATCCTACTTTTGTATGTTAATTATAGGATAATGTTTTTTGTTCTTTTTTGTTCTTCAAAGTTTTTCATGTATTCCACTGTTAATTCAAAATATAGCTTTTTCTGGTTTACGCGGTTATATTTGACTTGGATAACTTTGATAGACGATTTCTCTTTCATGCACCCTAATAAGTAAGTCAATAAAAAAGAAAGAAAAATCTTTCTTTTATATCACAAAGTGGAGATAAATTTGTTGTTAATTTTTTTCTAAGAAGAAAGATTTATATTTTTCTCTGTTAACTCACTTATTATGACACATATAAGAAAAATAATCATCAAAGTCAAATGTCCAATTTAGATTTGATGGTAAAAAATATACAAAATCGTATTTTGAAGTAATGGAAGAACAAATCAAAAAGTTTGAAGACCAGAACAGACTAAATGAGTTTAAGAACTAAAGTAGAATTCATTCAATAGTTTGAGGACCAAAATAAATCTTTTACCTATCTAATATATCTGCCTACTAAATCTTGTGAAACTAGTCAAAGTTCAGATCATATGTGTAAACATGATTATTCCTCTTAATGTCTTTTGTTTTAATCAAATTTAAAAGGTTAATATTCTGCTTTTGACTATTTAGTATTTTTACCTAGAAAATGATCGTTTCGGATTTAGTAAAGAGAGGCATACAGGTATAAATATCAAGAAATATATTTATAAAAAAGTCAATATTTGAAATGTTTTACAGTTCAATAAGAGAAATTTATTTTAAATTCACATCATTATTAGCATTTAGCATCAAAGAATTGTGGTTTAAGTTTAACAATCAAGAAACAACGTACATTTTTTTTTAAGTTGATTTAAGTATGTGTAGATTTGGATGTATAATACATTTAATTTTCACATTATCATTCATGATCAAACGTGTACAAATTCAATAATTCAATAAGGAAAAAAATAAGTTTTTTCATAAAAAAATAGAAAAAATTAATAAAAATTAGAATTCCATGATGCCTCATAGGTCCTTTTCATCATGAAAGAATGTTTTTTTTTTTTTTTTCACTTGTATCCAGTACACAGCACCAACCCAGTTATTCCAGTTTGGGATAAAAAAGTGAGGCCAAAGTGCAAATTCGGTCCAACATTGTTTGCTCAATTTTCAATTTGGTATCATATCTTTTTCTGTTGCACTTTTAATCTCATATCTTTCAGTCAGGTCCCAATTTGATCTCATATCTTTTTATGTTGTAAATTGGTCCCATATATTTGGGTCAGTTGCAGAATTGGTCTTATATCTTTAGGTCAGGTGCAAAAGTGGTCTCATATCTTTGCAAAAAGATCACTCGATCGGTTAATCATTTTGCAAAGATATGAGACCAAAAATGATATGAAATCAAACTGGGACCTTTTGCAAAGATATGAGACAAAAAATGCAACAAAAAAAGATATAGGACCAAATTGGGAACTGAGCAAAAAATATGAGACCAAATTTGCATTTTGGCCAAAAAGTAATAAACATTAAACAACATCATCGAATTGTCCGTCGTCTACATTGTACACGACAGTGAAGTTGGAACAGAACAAACATTAGCATTTTGAGGAAAACGGTGATGACAAGGAAAACCCACTTGTATAAATCCATTTATTCCACTCCCAACCATCCAGAGGCATTCTCAATTCATCTGAGTGCTTCATTTTCATCCTTCAGCTTTCTCTTTTCCTTTCCCTTTAATTTGTTGCACTGCTTGTTTCCCGAGAAAATTCTGAACCACTTACTTCACAAAAGGTATATTATATACCATATATTTACTTTTGTTTCCAGTTTCATTCCTAAACTTTACTTGTAGCTCTTAATTCTTAAAAAATTATGTCTGCCCACAAGCTGTTTGTTGAAATGCACACACTAGATCTATTAGATTCCTTAAGTTTCCTTTTCATCATTTCTTATTGTAATAGTCAAAATGATGATTGATCTTACTTGTTAGCAAATTTAACTGAGAAATTAGTGCTATTCTGCTATTGTTGCCTTAGGTTATACATTGATGGGGAGTGCATATTCCATGTTGACTCAATATGATATCGAGGAAGTCCAAGGATACTGCCATCATTTATGTGGGTTAATGGTTTTCCTCCAAATTCTTTTGCTTTTTCTTTTTTTGTTTTTGGGTTTTTATCTAATTTTTTTTGGGGGAATATCAGTTTCTCAGCAGGAGATAGTGTCCTTGTACGAGAGATTTTGTCAACTTGATCGAAGTTCAAAGGGATTTATTTCTGCGGATGAGTTCTTATCTGTTCCTGAGTTTGCATTGAATCCACTTTCTCAGGTATAATTTCTTTTAAGGGTAAATATACAATTTGGTCCCTGAAAGATACACGAGTTGACAACCCAATCCCTAAAAGTCTATTTACACATTTTAGTACTTGAAAGTTGTGGAGGCAATGCAAATTAGTCCCTTACGCCTATTTTTAGGGGCTAATTTGCAAGGATGAAAAGACTTAAATGTATTGGTTTCACGACTTTCAGCAACTACAGAATGTAAGCTGAATTTTCAAGGATTGACTTGTTAACTCGTACATCTTTCAGGAACTAATTTATATGTTTACTCTTTTTTTCCCACTAAACAGAGATTCATATGGAGACTGCATTATTTTGCTGCTTGTGCACTTCTTCATGCTTCCAAAAGATTAGATGGGTAATGTGGTTATTTTCATTTTTGCAGAGGCTGCTCAAAATGGTTGATGGTTTGAATTTTAAAGACTTTGTAGCTTTCTTGTCTGCATTCAGTGCCAAAGCTAGTCAAGAACAAAAAATAGAACGTAAGTGTTAGTTTCTTAGATGCATTATTTATGTTCTTTATACTTGTTTCAGAAAGATCCTTGTGTAACCTTTTCTTTTTAAAAAATAAAAATAAAAAAAGAAAAAACAATGGATCAAATCAATCATGAATAAACATGTAATTATGTAAACATCTCAGATGAATTTAATTGACATGTTTATATGGCTTTTTATAATTGATTTGCTACCTGTTTTTGGTATATTGGGTTTATATAAAAAAACTCTCCTTGCTTTATGAGTAAACATACAACTTGGTCGCTGAAATATACACGCTTTGACAACGCAATCCCTGAAAGATTAGTTTATACATTTAGTCCTTGAAAGTCATGGAGGTAACACAGTTTAGTCCCTTAAGACTATTCTTAGGGACTAACTTGTAGTAGGATCAAACGGACTAAAATGTATTGGTTTCATGACTTTCAAGGATTAAAAAGTGTAAACTAGACTTACAGGGATTGAGTTGTTAACTTGTGTATCTTAGTGACTAATTTATATGTTTACTCTTGTTTTATCTATTGCAGAAAAGCTCTATCTAGATTCTAGTAGTCAGGAAATTTACTTATCTGTTAGGGATTGAATTTTGAAGAATTGACTGTGACCTTACAATTACTGTACTTTCAAAATTTAGTTCAAGTAGTTGTATTTTTATTGTTTCTCTGTTACAGTTATTTTCAAAGTATATGACTCAGACCGCCATGGAAAGGTCTCTTTCAAGAATATGCTGAAAATTCTAAAAGATCTGTCAGGTCCATTCATGTCTGATGAACAAAGAGAGGTATTGCCAAAGATCTATACACTTATATCTATTGCTTAATCACAAAAAAAGTTTCTTCTGAGGACGTTTGATAAGAAAGTAGGTTTTCAATTTTCATAGGATGCATCAACTATGACTGGTTTGATTTCTCTTTTATTAAGCTTGGTATTCTGGAGTCTGATTTCAAAATCTCCAATTAAAATGAACCATGAAACTTTCTAGAGTAAACTATCAATTTAGTCCCTAAATTATATAGGCACAATTATTTTAGTCCTTGAATTTTTGAAATGATTGATTCAATCCCTGCAAAATTCATGACTCGCTGCAATTTAGTCCCTTTAGGATATAAGTTGTAGAGTATAGGGTATTTAAAAAGGGACGGACTTGTAACGAGTCATAAATTTTTGGGGACTAATACAAGCATTTTAAAAAATCAAAGACTAAAATAATAGTATCTATATAATCTAAGAACTAAAATGTTATTTTTCTCAAACTTTTTATCTAGCTTCTTTAATCTTTATGATCTGTTGTATTGTAAGATCTCTAACAATGTAAATTGTAATGGATTGTGTTTGTTTTAATTTGTTGGCCTTACTGCTCTTGCTTGCTTTCCAAAGGGAACAATAAACATTCATTCATTTGTTAGTAATACCTACAATGGTACTGCACTGTTTTTTCAGTAAACTAGTAATTTAGTCCCAAAAAAGATGACAAATATCTCAATTTAGTCCTTAAAATATACAATTAGAATTGATTTGAACCTTTTGTTAAGGATATCGATTGGAAATTAATGGCAAAACTAATTATTGATGTAGTTTTAAATTTTATTAAAATTACAATAGACGATTGAGGTTTAAAAATTATATTTGTTATTAAAATTTGAATTAATGTTTTAGCAAAAGGACTAAATTGATTTTAGTTGTATCTTTCAAGGACTAAATCTTATAATTTTATCTTTTGAAGACTAAATTGCGACATATGTCATTTTCGGGACTAAATCATTAATTTACTCTTTTTTTTAATAGTTCTCAAATTATCAGTTTTCTTTCTGGTGATTGCATTTGCATTTATGATTAAAAAATTTAAAAGAAAAACTCCATTCGTTGTAGTTATACCAACAAACTTAAGAGATAAGAGATTTCTGACTAGTTTTGTTCACTGTTCTATCATTTGCAGCTAGTCCTAAGCCAAGTTCTCAAAGAAGCAGGATACTCAAGAAATTCTTACTTGACATTGGATGACTTCATTAAGGTCCGTTTAGTTTTTGTGACAAATTGTAATACATAATATGAGAGGAAGTATACTTAAAAGAATGGGTATACTTGAGGTTTTTTATGAAGAGAAAAAGGCGAAAAACTACATTTTAGTCCTTGATAGATATGGTAACTTGCAATTTAATTCTTCAAAGATCATTACCGTCAAATTAGTCCCTAAAATTTGATATTCCTTTTACTGTCACCCTTAAACTGTATCTATAATTTAATAATTTGATTAAGAGAATATTAACTTGAGAAGGGTAACATTGAAAAGAATTTTATCTGTGAGAGACTAAATTGACAATAATGGTCTTTGAAGGACTGCATTGAAAGTCACTTATCTTTCGAGTACTGAAATATAAATTTTCTTTATAACTTTGTGCAATATCTATGCTTATTATTATTATTATTTTTCAAAAACACATAATTCAAGTTTAGCTATACATTAAAATCTGATGAGTCACTTGGAATAGCTTCCTTGGTTAGGGCCATTTTTCTTTGATCTATTTCCTTATATATTTATTTTTATGTTTAATTTGTCACAGGTTCTTGGCCAATCTGAGCTACAAATGGAGGTTGAAATTTCTGTTGATTAAAATTGCCTGCAATGGTCCTAGATTTCTTGAGAGACAAGAACTGTATAACATATTCATTTGATCCTTGTAACATAGTTCATATGAAAAAAAGAAAAATCACAAATACAATTGTCCCTTTTCCTTCTTGGGGTTCAGATCATAATGTACACGTGGCAGAATATTACAGCAGAGTGAGAGAGAGAGAGAGAGAGAGAGAGAGAGAGAGAGAGAGAGATGTCTGGTTCAAGTAAAATACACCAGTGTACCTTTCCTTCCTCCACCATTTCCAAAAATTAAAATGGAAAATTTCATTGAGATTGTTATTTCAATATACACATGAGATTCCTGTTTAGTTTTGATCTTGTTGAAGACTTGTGTATAAGTGTATGTCATAATCACCTTGTACTGTTTGATATGGCCTCTGATTCGCCAAATTTTGAAGGTTATTTGTTATTTGTCCAACATGTAGACGTTGATTATATTGTTAATATTTGATTAAAGTAAGAACAAAAGATAAATTTAACCAAAATGTGAAACTTTGCGGACAAAATTAACTAAAAAAAGATTAAGGATGAAATTGATANAATTATATGCGGGCTCACGGGTTGGGTTGGGTTGAAAAACTCCAAGCCCGCAACCCAACCCGCAAGTGTGCGGGTTGAGAATTTTGAACCCAAACCAACCCGCGAACCCGAACCAACCCAACCCATAGCTGCGGGTTGGGTTGGTTTCTGCGGGCTCGCGGGTTAGTTTGCTCACCCCTACTGTTTGATATGGCCTCTGATTCGCCAAATTTTGAAGGTTATTTGTTATTTGTCCTAACATGTAGATGTTGGTTATATTGTTAATATTTGAATAAAGTAAGAACAAAAGATAAATTTAACCAAAATGTGAAACTTTGCGGACAAAATTAACTAAAAAAAGATTAAGGATGAAATTGATAATTGATGTAAAATTTGAGGACCAAAAATGTGCTTTTGCCTTTGGATTAACTATAGAATAAGTGAAAAAGTTTGAGTACCTACATATAAAAAAAGTTTGAAGACCTAAACAAAATTTACCCTATAATTTGAGTCAAAATGAGGTTTCCACCCATGATTATTTATTGATAAATAATTAAAGGCAAAAACACTAATTTCATCTTCAAACTTTACACTAACTGCTAATTCCGTCCTCAATATTTTTTTGTAGTCAATTTCGTCCTCAATATTTCACATTTTGATCAACTTTATTCTTTGCTCTTACTTTAGCCAAGTATTAACGACAAAAACCACGTGGCTAAGGAAATGTAATATAAAACTGATCGAAAAAAAAACTCAAATCCTAATTCATATTGAAAAATGGGATGTAGTCTGTCGTTAATTTTTTGAAAAAAGTTAGTCAAACGATAAAATTAACCAAAATATAAAACATTGGAAAAAAATTGACAGCCAAAAAAAAATTAGGGACAAAATTGACAGTTGATGTAAAGTTTATAGACGAAATTAGTGTTTTGGCCATAATTAAATATCCTTAATCAAATATCGCCATCAACAATAAGATAAGTAAATCCAATCATTCTCGCGTGATTTTTTTTAAGGATGCAGATTGAGGGCGGTTTATGCTTTGAAATTTAATTTATATATTTTTTTCCCGGCCAAATAAGGCTACAAAGTTCATTCAAACCCTGATTTTTTCCAGAGACCTTCTCTGTTTTCTGTTTCACCTGCATCGATCGCCATGAAAGTGCAAAAGCAGCAGCCTCTGCAGAGCAGCAACAGCGTCGACATCGAAGACATCCTTCTCCGACCCGATACCTACATTGGTTCGATCAATAGTTACAGAAAAGAACAATGGGTATACGTTGACAATTCCATGGTTCGTCGCAATGCCTCTTACGTGCCTGGCCTGCGTAAGATCTTCAACGATATCCTAGAGACTACAGCGGAAATCAAACAGCGAGATCCCTACATGAATTCGCTAAAGGTGCTTATCGATGTTGAGGAGAACTTAATCAGCGTCTCCCACAACGGGGAGGGTGTCCCCATCGAGATACATCCAGAGGAGAAGGTGTACACGCCGGAGTTGATCTTTGGGCATTTGAATACCCCTAGACGCGATGGCTACGGTTTAACCCTAGCCAACATATTCTCTATTAAATTCGAGATCGAGATAGCTGACGGGAAGCGTCAGTTGAAGTATAAACAGGTACTATAAAGAACTTGTGAATTTGTAGTACTGAGGTGTCTGCAATTTAACATAACAGAGATTGTTTATGGAATTTAAATTAATATTTTGGCTTATGGTTTATTGTTGCTCTTCATAACTATGACCCTAACTGAGCAAATAGGGATCATTAGTGAGCTTATTACTAATAGAATTATTCTATTATCTCTTTCTGTTGAAAGGTATTCTCCAACAACATGAGGTCGATTTCTCAGCCTGACATTACAACATGCAATGAGGGTGAGAAATGGACCAAGGTTTCCTTTAAGCCTGACTTGAAATTGTTTAAACTGAATTCTCTGAACGAAGATATTGCTTCTTTGATGAAGAAGCGAGTCGTGGACTTAGCTGGATGGTTTGGAAATAGTGTAAAGGTTGAACTGAATGACCACTTGATTCAATTAGAATCATTCCGTGACTACGCTGATCTGTATTTGAAATCTGTTGATAAATTCATACCAGAACCACTTCCAAGGTATTTTAGTTTTGAGAATTAGTATGATCTTTTACTCTCATATCACACTCACTCACTTGGCTTATCAGGATTTATGCAAAAATTAGTGAAAGGTGCGAGATATGTGTGAGTTTAAGTGATGGAGAATTTCAGCAGGTAATTGGATAACTTATTTAAGATAACAAGTTAATTCACTGTGATTCATATTCCTTTTCCCATACTGAGAATTGGTTGTTGCCAGGTGAGCTTTGTGAACTCCATTGCTACACTCAAAGGTGGAACTCATGTTGATTATGTTACCAATCAGATCACAAGCTATGTGATGAACAAATTAAACGAGATGAAAATGGATGCTGACATCAAAGCTGACAATGTGAAGAATCATTTATGGGTTTTTGTAAAAGTTCTAATTGATGAGCCTGCTTTTGATTCTCAAACTAAAGAAGCACTTACCACAGAACAAAACAGTTTTGGTTCCAAATGTGATGTTCCAGGATCAATACTGGAGGAAGGTGCGTCGTGCTAAATGGTTTATTATTTATATAATATTAAACTAATGAGAATGGGTTTCTTACTCTAATATGCCATAATTTATGCAGTTTCAAATTTTGGAATAATGGACACTCTCCTATCTTGGGCTTATTGGAAGAAATCTCATGGAACTAAGACTCGGAGAGTGTTTTGTATTGGGGATCTACAGGATGCCTTGCATGCTGGAGGAAGCCATTCGGAAAGTTGTACCTTGATATTAACCGAAGGATTGTCTACTAAGGCTCTTGCAGTAAGTTGTTCTACTTCATAATTACAGTGGTCTATGACTAAGTTATTCCGTTTTAGGATTCTGACATAATTTAGCTTATACGAAGATGGCTGGGCTCTCTGCTGTGGGACGTGACTTCTATGGTGTATTTTCATTGGGGGGCAAATTGCTCAATGTACGGGAAGCAAGCATTGAACAAATACTTGAGAACGAAGAAATTCAAAATATTATGGAAATTCTTGGACTAGAGCTGGACAAGAAGTATACCAACGTCAAACCTTTGAGATATGGTCATTTGATGATAATGGCTGAAAGGGTCAGCTGCTTTAAATCTTTGAATTTTGCTTTTGTTTTCTCTTCACAAAATCTAGGGAATTCCATTAGACATAAACAATTTTATATGGTATTGCTGATTGTTGGGATTATAAATGATTAACTTTCATGGATTCAGAGTCATGATGGTTCCCACTTCAAAGGGCTTATAATAAGCTTCATTCATTACTTCTGGCCATCATTGCTAAAAGTTCCATCTTTCATGGCTGAATTTACCGCTCCAATTATAAAGGTTGGTATTCTAGGTTAATTAGAAGCACATAGTATTGATGAGAGCATTATATTGGTTTGGTTATTAAGTTTCTTATTTTTTCAAATTTCCGCAGGCTTTTCACCCAGATGAGACGAAATCATTTTATTCCATGCCAAAGTTCGAACAATGGAGAGAAGGATTGGGGAACAATGCAAATGGATGGAAGATAAAGTACTATAAGGTTTGTTGTCCCTTGATATAATCACGAAAGTCCCATTATATTCTAGATTATCTCCATATGGTCTCACTAATCTGCTTCTGGTCCTCTAGGGTTTGGGATCAAGTTCTCTCCAGGAAGCAAAAGAGTACTTCAGAGATCTTGATAAGCACAGAAAGCTCTTTCACCGGCTAGATGAACAAGATGGGAGCGCAATCGAGTTAGCATTTAGCAAGGAAAAAGCAGAAGATAGGAAGACTTGGATATGTAACTTCGAGGTTTGATAAGTTACTATAAACAATTAATGCTGTGTATATTAAGACAGACACCAGTTCTGCAAGGGAGTATTTTGTAATGACGTTTGCCATATTTTGTTCTTGCAGCCCGGTACTTGTCGTGATCATATGGAAAAGTCTATAAAGTACAGAGACTTCGTGAACAAAGAGCTTATTCTGTTCTTTAGGGATGACCCTCAAAATTCCATTGCTTCGATGGTTGATGGCCTGAAGCCTTGTCAGAGAAAGGTTCTGTTTTGCTCATTTAAGAAAAAGTTGTTCAAAGAAATCAATGTTGGCGAGTTTAGTGGTTATGTGTTTAGGAACTCAGCTTACCACCATGGGGAGCCAAGTCTTGCTAGCACTATCATCAATATGGCTCAAGATTTTGTGGGCTCTAACAACATCAACCTTCTTAAACCAAAGGGTCTATTTGGTAGTCGTTATACGGTGAGGCATCTGTCTAAATTGCTCTAGTCTCTATGGACTTGTTTTTGCTTCATATGCTGTATTTTAATATGTAATGTCATGTAACAGGGTGGCAAAGTTCATGGAAGTGCTAGACACTTATGTACTGAACTGAGCCCTATTACTAGGTGCCTCTTCTCTGAGGATGATGATAAGCTTCTTGATTATCTAAATGAGTATGGGAAATCTGTTGAACCAACTTGGTATTGTTCTCACTATATTCCATAAACATTACTTTTTTGGTTTCTGAAAGGAATCCTCTCATATGCTTGACAAATATGGCTTAATCATTCTATCTTTGTCTTCTCATGCAGGTTCATGCCAGTTATACCTATGGTTCTTGTCAATGGTAGTGAAGGAATTGGTACTTGGAGTTCCTTTATTCCTAATTATAATCCAAGAGAGATTATTGCCAATATTAGGTGCTTGTTGAATGGTGAGGAAGTAGTACCAATGGATCCGTGGTACAAAGGATTTGAAGGAAGCATCTGTAAGAGTGCTAAAGAAGGTGGCTATGTGGTCAATGGTACGATAGAGGAAGTAGATAAGCAAACTCAAACTTACAAGATTACAGAGCTACCTATCGGAATGTGGACTGAAGATTATAAGCGGATCCTTAAATATGGAACACCTAATATTTTCATTGAGGTTAGTTGACTGGACACGTAGAAGTATGGACATTAACATGTATAAAATTTTGGATTGTACGAAGTTAGATGCTTTTTGGAAGTTTTTGTGCTTCATTACTTAGGCATATCAACAATAAGTTGAGCTGTTTCATATCTTATATTCACGTGGATGTCCCTTTTGCAGGAATTTTGGCAAAATGGTGTTGGTGATTCTAATACGGTAGAGATATTGGTTAGATTGAAACAGGACAAGATAACGGTTATTAAGCAAGAGGACCTGCGAGAGAAATTTAAACTTACTAGTACTATTAGCACAAGCAACATGCACCTCTTTGATGCAAAAGGGAAGATCAAGAAATATGACAATCCAGAGCAAAGTATAAAACCTTTAGAACATGGAATTATTTGGGAGAATGTTGTATTTTTTTTGTTCCCACGTACTTATTGTTTTTGTGTTCATTTTTGCAGTTCTCAAGGAATTCTTTCCGTTAAGGCTCGAGTATTATGAGAGGAGAAAGGTGAGTTATTATGATTACTGGAATTTCTTAATTGTATCTTTTAGTGAAGAACTTAACAAACTTAATAAGAAATTTGTTTGTGTGCATGCAGAAACATAAGTTGGAAAATCTTGATCGACTTTTGTTGGTGTTGAACAACAAATTTAGGTTTATATTGATGGTTCTGAGTGGAAGAATTGTTGTTAGTAACAGGGAGAAAGCTGATTTATCGGGAGAGCTAAATGGGAAAGGTTTCACTCCCATGCCAAGGAAAGGGAAATCCGCAGAACCACAAGTCAATGAGTACGATTCAGAAAATGATGACAGTACTAGAGAGAAAGAAAGTGCTGAAGCAGCAGGAGACTATGAATATTTGTTATCAATGCCAGTTGAAACTTGGACAGTTGAAAGTGTTCTGAAACTACTGGATGAGATGGAGAAAAAGACTAGGGAGTTGAAGATATTGGAAGCCACATCTCCGACGTCTATGTGGATGACTGATCTGGATGAGCTTGAAAAGAAGCTTGATGTAAGAGACAATAACAAAAACCCTTCATTTGTCAAGTTTTATTTGAATGAAAGAGTTCAGTGTATCATTTGTTATTATTGTGCATGATTTTCAGGAAGCAGCACCCAAGAAGCCACCACGAAAAACCAACAAGGTTGTTGAACCTGAGACATCAAATTCTTCCGTGGAAGTTGGTAAGTCAGGATTGTTAGTATTATTGTTTAGGTTAAATTGCATAAACCTCCGGATTTTTGAAAAGTGAAGATATCCGTATGTTTCCAATTTTGTGCAAATAATTCCTATTGTTAATTTTTTTTTTTATTTTTTTAACTACAATAAATTACATTAGTTAATTTTAATTTTGAATTAAAGTGAAATGTGACAACCATCATATAATTATAATACAAATTTGGGTTTTTTGAAAATCTTAATAAAAGGAATCTTTCTGCATAAAATCAAACGTTTGAGATTTTTTTTGTTTCTTTCAAAGTTTAGGGAGGTTTTGAACATTTTATCATCTGCTTGTGTACAGTCGTGGAAACTGAAGAACAACCCAATGTGCCTGCTGCTAGGAAGAAAGAATGTGGTAAAAGGGCTGCCACTGCAAAAAAGAAATCCTCAACTGTTGTTTTGGATAGTTCTGATAGTGATAATGAAAATGTTGTTGCTGATGATGACGACGATCAGGCTGTTGCCTCAGCAACTGGAAAAAAGAAGCGAGGTAGGGAACCTGCTGCTGAAAATGCTGGGATTTGGCCGAAGAAGAAAGTGAGGAATTGAGGGCATCCCCGTTTAACAAAAGAGTGGTTTCTTGCTGGCCAAGGGACAAAGGTGTTGATGATGACAATGATGCTGAAGCCACTGAGGATTCTGACTTTGATGAAGAAGATTAGAATCCTATAAGGGTTATTGAGAACAACCTTTAAAATGTGAACAGCATTTAGCTGATAAATAATGAATGATGCTTGCCAAACTAAATTGATTTTCCATTCAGAAAAATGGTTTATATAGGTCCACTTAGATGCTCTATTTTATCAGTCTTGTCATTCAAGACAATGAGTAATATTGGGCAAGTGATCCAAACGACCTCAAGCTTAATCTTGGTTTCAAAATAGAGCTGGTTTTCTTTTAAAATATAAATACCATTATTCAAGTGATTTCAGTTTTTAACACCTTCAAAGTCTTTCGTCAGTCTTGTCATTCAACAACAGATGAGTCCCCAATGGCACCAAAGTCAAATAGAAACACCATCGCCAAACACACAACACTAACCAAACTTAACATTGAGTTGCCTCCAACAGTCCAACCACTACAACACTGCACGACAACCTGTGACACATGTACATTACAAGGTAACTCTCATCATACTTGTACATTCATTTCACCTCCCACTTCATCATTTCCTCACTCACCAGATCAAACTCAAGGGTCATGCAGAATCTAATGTCTGAAATTGTTGTCATGCAGTTGTTCTTGCAACACCATAACTAAACTAGCTTACAAATCTTAATGTCTGAAATCAAAGCTCCATGGGAAGGAATTCCAAATTCCTAAATGACAATCCCAAATTACATAGTCGAATGAAACATGTCATTGATTCTTACTTTGTTCAAGAATAAGTTCAAAGTGACAAGTTTTAAGTAAAATATCTCTCTAAGTTGGCTTATTAAGCATGGACACTGACACAAATACGGGATACAACACGGACACGGATATACTGACGCGTCAAATTCTTATAATTACATGACACGACAAGACATATATTTATATATATAAATAATTAAAAATTAATTATTTTTGATGAAAACTTTAAAAATTACAATATATATTCTTAATATATGACCAATCATGATAGACAGAGAACATTGAACGCAACATTTTGCATGACCAATTATTGAAGGAACTTGATATAAGTTTTTTCCTTAATTATATTGTAATTTCAAAAAAGATTTATCAAAGTCTCCCTAAAGAAAAAGATTTATGAAAATCATATGGGAAGGGCCTTTTTGGTTGCCCTATTTGTTCCGTGTTTCTTGAAAATATTTTCTTAAATATGTTGAAAATAGGAAACGTGAAAAAGATGTTTCCAGCATTTTCAAAAATATAAACCAGTGATATTTTGTAACTTTATATAAAAGTAAACTGTTTAATCATATTAATATCATCATTAGTAATAATAAATTTAAAAGCATATAAAAATTAGCATTATTCAAATTAATATAACTTAAATATGAATAAAAACATTTTTTTAACTTTATAAATAAAGACTAAAGTGTAATTTTGGTCCCATAACTTTGGAAAAGGTCTCAATTTGGTCCCATAACTTTTTTTGTTGCAATTTCGGTCTCATAACTTCTGAAAACGTCCTACCGTTGGTCCCAAACCGATTTTCATCCATTTTCTGCCGTTAAAGATAATCTGACATACTAAGTTGAATGATGACGTGACAAATATGAGTGAAGTGGATTTAACGGCAGAGAATGGATGGAAATCAGCTTGGGACCAACGGTGAGATGTTTTCAAAGGTTTAGGGACCAAAATTTCAACAAATAAAAGTTATATGACCAAATTGAGACCTTTTCCAAAGTTATGGGACCAAAATTGCAAAACAAAAATTTATGGGACCAAAAGTGCATTTTAGCCTAAAATAAATATGTTTTTAAAATATTAAAAAATTTAAAAATAAAAATAGAATTTCAAAAATGAAAACAGAAAATATTCCTTAAACTAAATTTGGACTGTGATGACAGGGTGGCAGTATAGAAGTAGCTTTTTGGTGATTGTGAAATCAATATGAAAATTTTGAATATAATTATATATATGTAATGAACTTTGCTTGGCTGGAACACTGGATGGTAGAAAAGTAAATGGGAAAATGTTATGTCAACGTGGAAGGAGCCTAAAAGCAGTTGACAAGGGTCTCCAAGCAACACTTGCAGGTGCAGTGGGAATGATTCTGGAAAATGATCCATTAAGTGGAAGTACCAATCCAGTTGATCCTCACATGTTATCACTTCATCTGTTCATAGTCCTCCTCAACCTAACGAACATGGAACCAAGAATTGTGATCCAAAAGATAGATCCCAAATGTGATCCTAGTGATTCTCATTTTGGCGGCAATGGGTAAATGTATCACTTATAATATGGATATCAACATACTTATTCTTTTCATTTTCTCAACAAATTAATATCATCAAAATTGTATATAAGCAGGATTCTTGCATCATTGAGTAATTCAAAAACCTTTCTTGGAGTAAGGCCAGCTCCAGTTGTAGCTTCATTCTCATCTAGGGGACCCAATATCATTCTGCCATCAATTCTCAAGGTTCCTAACTATATTATATTCAGGACAAAAAAAGATAATAAGTTTTGGTACAAGTGTACTTTTGGTCTCATAATTTTTTCTCCGGTCTCAATTAGGTTCCATAACCTTTTTTTTGCACTTTTGGTCCTATATCTTTTGCTCAAGGTACAGATTTGGTGAGTCTAGTATCACTTTTGATCTCATATATTTTATTCAGGTTACAGAATTGATCTCGTTTACAAAACAAGTTTCACTATTAGTCTCATCTGACCTCAAAGATATATATAGGACTAATTTTGCACCTGACCCAACGATATGAGTCCAATTCTACAACCTGACCAAGAGATATGAGGTCAATTCTGCAATCTGATCCAAAAATATGAGATCAAAAGTACAACAAAAGAAATTATAGCCCGGACTGATAAAATTGAGACCTAAAAAAAGTTACGGGATCAAAAGTACACTTTGACCCTAAGTTTTTAACCTTATTTATCTAATAGTTGGTTATCGATTACACTTTTCACACTTGTTCAAAGTCATATAGGATGGAAGATTTCAATTACCCTTCCATTACATTGCCTTCCTTGGGTGTGGAAACTGTGAATGTTACTCGTGAAGTCACAAATGTTGGGCCTCCAAGCACATATTTTGTGAGTGTTCAAGCACCTAGAGGAGTTAAGGTTGTTGTTCAGCCAAAATCTTTGAGTTTTAAGTGCGTGAGTTAGTGTTGAAGTCTAATCAAATAAAATCGTTTGTTTGTTTTTTTTTTTTTTTTGGTGTGGTAGAAATGGAAATTGATTAAACAAAAGACAGAACAAGAGAAGTTAAGGTAGCAGGTAAGGTAACACACTTACTGCTCTTAGAGCAACTAAAGCCAATAACATCAGATAAACAAAGTGCAGAAACAAAAGAAGGAATAGCGGTAATAAAGATAGTTGAGGAAGTCATCATCTTTCTTCCTTTACAGATAGATGTGAAATATTGATCGAAATATATCTAAGAATTACATGAGAAATATTCATTATGAATTTATGATCATGTAGAGCAAAATTAAAGTGATAATGCTAGAACATTAATTTTATTTATGCCACAAGTTCATATCTGTTAGTGTTGTTAGTATTACACAGAAAACACTCACAAGAACACCTAAGTATCTCACAAAGACAACATAAACGTAAGGGTGGCCGGCTTTCGAGAGGTTAGACTCTCTCTCATACCATTTTCCTAATACTTTCTGTGAGTCTCAGCCTAGAGTGTTCTTGACTCTCTTACTAATACAACTGTCAACTACCGCCTACTTCATATATTTAATATATATAACTACTCTACTCTTTAGATAATGCTAGATTACAAGTACAAGTGAGCTTAAGATATGGATTAATTGCGCCTAAAGGTGAATCATATATAATTACTAAGTATTTGAGCCAAAATTAAGTTTATTTCTAACAATATTACTAGTTATCTTCTATCTATCGTCTTATTAAACTAGATTGATGAAGCCAAAGCTGCCTGGTATACTTCACAAGAAACGAACTTGGTATGAAAGGGAAAGTGAATCTCAAATCCTAGAGTTACTAAGAAAACATGGTCTGCTTAAGACATGTACGACTCTCTTTCAAGCAAAGCAAAGTGAACATGATCTAGGAAGGAAAGCAACCATAGCATGATCTCTTAGAAGTAGGCTTGCTTTTGTAGTGTGTAGCAAGAAATCATCATTCACTTCTTTTATCCTTCCTTCCAGCCAACTTTGTCATTTCCAATTTCTTGTTAAGAGTATATAAAGCCCTTCTTCAGTCACCTCTTAATTGATACTCATGCATGATATTGAGAGTGGCAGAAATGTAATAAAACATTAAAAAAGTTCTCTGTTTGTTCATTATTTTTGGTTGAGGCATTCTTTTTGTATTGTTCCTATATCAAAGAAAAAGGTTGTTACTACCAAGCACATGGATCAATATAGTCGGAAGTTGATTCAACTTAATTAAGAGTTTTGCATTCGAGACTTGAGAATACAACTGAGTACTTAGTGGGAGAGCTTTGCCGCCTCCGTGGTCCTATCGAATTCGAATAAGATTAGTCTTCATCTAAATCGTTAAAATAGATGATGGGTAGGATTCATACAAAACAAAAAGGTTGATAGTGTTTACACCGACTCATAATGGAGGCCCAGGTTTATGGTGTACTAGTTACGAAGTATTTGAACTCCTTGAAAAGATGTGAAGAAATGTTGCACTTGTGGGAGATGAAAATGGAAAAGCTAGAAATCCAAGTCAACTCAAGAAAGGAGCATTCAAAATTGAAGAGATTGAAGGCTGCAAATAGCAGTAAAAGAGAAATGCATAGAATAAAGGATCATCTTAACCAGCATATGAAGATACTTGAAGAAGAAATGGAAAGTATGAAGCAAGATATCCTTTGGCAAGTGAAACAAAGAAGGAGAATGGTAAATAAGATTCATCACTATTTTCATTGTATACTACAACTTATGCTTTGGCAACGTAATGGAGTAAAAGGAGAACAACTTTGTCCTCACAAAATGATCATGAACCCTGCAAAGGTATTGCCTTCTGCTAATTCATATTGATGTCAAATTTCAGGTAATGTTTAGGTTAACAATATCAACTAGTCTAAGATATAAATGGCAGATTTTGATTTCTCTGTATGAAACCTCACCCAACAGAGAAATTCACTACCAACAGAAGTTGAGTCTAGTAAAAGGGATTAGTTTTCCAAAATATAGTGAATCTAACTTAGAATATTTGTTGGGATAGGTTATCACATTGAATACCCAATAGTGCCTCAAACATGATTCCTTATAGTAAAACACTTCTGTGAATTAAAAAAAAATCAACAAAAATATTTCTTTTCTATTAAATTTGAAGAGAAATACTGTTTAGGAATTAATCTATTGCGGTAAGTTGAACTCTCTAGCTTTTTTTTTTTTTTTTGTGATTACTCATGTTCTAGTTGAGGGTGAGCCTTGGCACAACAGTAAGGTTATTGCCTGGTGACCTAGAGGTCACGGGTTCAAATCCTGAATCTTGACCTTTCCCAGACCCCGACCTCACCCAGTGGGACCCTCATGCCCTGGGCAGCCCTTTACTCGTGTTCTAGTTGGATTGTCAAGAATCAAATTTTTTTTAGCGTTGGTTTTACTGTTCCAGATTATAATAAGATTGTTCATAGACTTTCATTTAAACTTTTGAGTTAAAAAAAGTCTATGACCAAAGAAAATAAAATTTGGTGTGCTTACTAATTTATATCTTGGGTTATTTCCATTAGTGGTTTCCCAATAAATTGGTCTGATCATGTCAAAACAGGATGGAAGAGCTGTAGTAGCAGGCCTGCCAGAAATTCTATCTCCAAACTTTAATTCTTCACTGATCACCAAGGATTTCAAGTTACTATTTATTTTTCCGAGAAAATGATCAAGCCCACCACAATGAGCTGTGTAAAGTTATACACATAGAGGCTTAGAAACCTAAAAAGCTTTCCTTGTGTGATTTATTCAATATAACGTAGAAGATAGTCTTGAAATCATGTGCCGTAAACTTTGAGACAGGTTGACTCCTTTGTATGGGTAGTTTTATCTGGATAATTTGTGCTTTAATAATTGATAATAGGCTTTAAGACATTGCCCTATGGTAAGACGCTCCTTAGGGCGCATTTTCTATCAAGACGTCACGTCAGCGTATTTGTTCAGGAAGATGATATGATATGATATTAATCACCATAAAAGCCAACATTAGTGTGATTCGGCCAGTAAAGGCTGGCCTGGCGGGAATCTCTCCCAATCAACCTCCTCTTAATTAATCTCAATCAAAGTATCTGTCAAAGATACACTGCAATCAGGAAATAGTGATTCACTTATCCTTAATTGGCAAAACAATATCTTCCTACATCTATCAAACATTAAATGTCAAAGATTACGATTCACCTGCGATATCACATGAAGATATCTCTCTTACAATCAAAGGAGTTTCCTGAAATGGATTCTCCCCAATGAACTTATAAATACAAAATAATAACCCTATGTGGCTTATTATCTTGCAGGAAAATCTTGCTTTGAACCAGAAAATAACTTTCGATCAAATCCTAGTTCCTCAATGATTGATATTAGATTAAGGATATCATTGATTTGAACCACTATAAATTTCGTGGTGTGGTATCTCTTCTTTTATTTCTTTACTTTTTACCATTTTTATCTCTGTCGAAAAGAGTTTTCAAAATTTATTTGTGTATCTTAATCTCACAATGATGTTAAATCTTAATATAGTCTGCACATGGAACCATCCATTTTTTATTTTGAATTACTTGCTCACGTCACTAGAAAAATTTAGTGATGATCAAAATATTCATGCCTTTATATAATAGTACTCTATAATTTCATCTTGTGGGTTAAGGATTAGGTTTAATTTCAGTTAATTTTCAACTAGGCTACACTCATGTAGTTTTTCAATTAACAAAATAATCAAAATTAAAAAAATAATTGAAAAAAGCTACGTGAGTGTAGCCTAATGATTTCTCATTTTGTCCTTTAAGTCAAGTGGTGAAAATTTAAATCTCACTTTTGAGGAAAATATCATATGATTAGCTATTTATTCTTAAATAGAGAACCCGCAACGATTAATCATTATTTTCAACAGTAAATATTCTAATTATAAAAATTAATAACAATTAAATTTTGATATAATTTATACTTAATTTGGGCTATTGGCTCTATGTTCTCTAACTAACATATTCCTCCATTATTGTGAAAGCTTAACAAAGTGGGTTTTCTTTTGAAAAATAATCCTTTCTTCTTTTTGAGCAAAAAAACATATAATCCTTTCTCGAGATGCCAATGCCTTTGTTTGGCCAAAGAGATGGCTATGCTTGAATGGCTCCGTATAACTTTCTTACAATTATTAAGATTTTGGTTTTGTAAAAGTCGAAATGGGGATATGTTCTTTGCAGAAAAGTATTTGGATAAAAACAAAAAGTGATCAACAAAGTTAGAGAAATACAAAATCACGACAGCTAAAGTCACTATACTAAGGTGAACAAAGGATAAAATTTGTCCTATTCAATCCCATTTCTTACTGTATGCTAATTAATTAATTATTATCCACCGACACTTTTAATGATAATTAAAAAGTTAAATTATAAAATTGAAAAACGAATATTTACAATTTATTCTTGAACTAACTATTAATATATCGATCGATAGAAAAAACTTTTACTGTCAAAATACATGAGAAGGTATGTATATATATATATATATATAAAGCATGGACACTTTATTTTGAGGACGTGTTGTCGTATTAGATACGTGTCAGTATCTGACACTCGTTCGACACCCACATGACACATATTCATAAACTTTAGAATAAAAAATCAATCTTTTTTTAATTTAACATGACAAACAATACAAAATATACATATGACATATATTATAAATAAATATTGTAATTTTTAAATTTTTTATTAAAATTTATGAATATTTAATTATTTATTTATATAAATACATGTCGTGTCGTGTCGCATAATTTTGAGAGTTTGGCGCATCGCTGTGTCATGTCTGTGTCCATGCTTCATAGAACAATAATGACCAAAGCTATATTTCATTAAGGGCTTGATTGAGAGTTTATAGAAGAGTGGGGTGAGATAGTCATTAATGGAGTGGGAAGAGGAGGGATAGAGTGGGGTTAGATGAATCATCTCGGCTGGATATTGTACTATTATGGCAAAAGACCCGTTCGTGCCCCTAACGTTTGATGTCAGTTTCAGTTATGCTCCTAATGTTTGTTTTGTGTCAATTATGCCCCCAATGTAAAATGTTGGTGTCAATTATACCATAACCTCTATTTTTTGGGTCAAAGTCCTATTTTGGTCCCTCAAGTTTGCTCAAAGTTTCGTTTTGGTCCCTCAAGTCTCCAACGAACTTTTTGGCGAGATACACGGCGACTCTAACGACTACGAAAACTCCTAATCTAAGGTTTTTTGACCTTCTGAGTTTAATGACGACCTTCATTTTGCAAAAAAAAAAAATGACCAGAAATATGATTTTCGGCGATTGGGTAATTTTTCAGCGACTATGTAATTTTTCGACATCTTGCCAGTCATTTTTTCACAAAATGGAGGTCGTATTTGAACTCAGGAGGTCAAAAAACCTTGGATTAGGAGTCTTTGTAGTTGTCGAGGCCCCCGTGTATCTCGTCGGAAAGTTAGTCAGAGACTTCAGGGTCTAAAACGGAACTTTGAGCAAACTTGAGGGACCAAAATAGGACTTTGGCCCCCAAAAAGATTAAAATTAGGGTATAATTGACACCAACGTTTCACATTGTGGGCATAACTGACAAAAAACAAACGTTAGGGGCATAATTGAAACTGACCCCAAACGTCAGCGACACACAAGGGTCTTTTGCCTATTATTATTAATGAGGTGTGATGGGTTAAAATTTAAAGTTCTCAATTATAACTTTATAAAGAGAGATAATATATGTATATCTTTAAAATTGGAAAGTATGATAAAGTTAAAAAGAGAAATAAAAAGTATTAAAGTTTCAAATTGGAAAAACAAATATTTAATTGGTTTAGAATGGGCAGGATTAGGGATGACACCCACATAGGGTGGGGACGGGGGAGACCCTCCCCATCCCCATCCCCATCCCCACCAATTCTTGTCTTCCCGTCCCCGCCCCTGTCTCCGATCTCCACCCTGAGGATGGATTTTTCCCCATCCCATTCCCCGACTCCCCACAGTTCCCACGGGGATCCCCATAGTATAATTTTTTTTAATAGAAAACTAAGAATGCATTTAATTAAAATACAAAATTCAACAATAAACACAGATTGAAGGCAATCTGGAGGGGACTCCTTCCAAAAAAAAACAATTATTATCTAATCACCAATAAATAAAGATAATATGGACATAGACTCTTGGTACACCCCTGATCAAAGCATCAATAGAGATAATATGTCCATTTCAAATTAATTAAAACCTAATCCAATAAATAATTTAGTTTCAATTATGAAATTTCATTCAAACAAACTCCAATTCGAAAAAATACAATGCAAAGAACATAAAATTTGAGACTACCTAGCATCTCCTACACGATTAAAATAAGTATTATACACAAAGAGTCAAAGACTAACACCTTAAAACCATTATCTCTCATAAAAGAAGTTACAATATTCTAATGGATAAAAGTTATTATAATATATAAATATATATATATATATGTAATTTGGTGTCGGAGACTCCGGGCAGGGGGTATACTCCCCGTTCCATCCCCAAATTACATTCGGGAAAAAATTCAACCCCATTCCCAACTCCACGGGGAATTTTACCCGTATCTAGAGATCCCCGTGAGGCAATACCCGTGGAGATCCCCATTTATGAGAAAATTTTCCATCTCTATGCAGGATGGTTTCACCCCACCTCACTCAGTAATTAAACTTACAATCAATCGTTTAGACCACTAAACCATCCCACCTCACCCCACACCACATCACCTCCAAACCATCCTCCCAATCAACCACTCCTAAACCATTCCATTTTGATTTTAGCACCTGTAATTTAAAAGTTGTCACTGGTATCCTATGCTTGGCAATTTTAACAGAAAAGGACAATGTCCTTTACTCCATTAGTATTTTAAGTTCTTAACATATTTTTGGATCGGGGCTATCCATGTAATTCAGAGATAGATACACTCCAACAAGTATTAAAATTAATCGTCTTTATTGGTCCAGTTGGTAAAGAGACGATTTATAATTCACAAGATTTTGATTTTGGCCCGCTGTTGATGTGAGAATCTTATTAGTATGCGATCTGTAAGTACTTCTGTAAGCACTTATAGAACTTTCAGACATGTTATGACTTTGGTGACCCCCGGAAATTAACTCATCTAAACTTTCATTACAAAAAGAAAATATTAAAATTAATCTCATCTTCAAAATTTATAAATAGTAAAATTTGTATACTCAAAAGTCAAAATTAGATTAGGAGAAATTTTAAAATGAATATTTTTTTTATTAAAATAACATTTTTTTATCAATTTTCTACATATATAACTATTAAAATTAAAGTAAAAAGGTAAATCATAAATTCAAATATATAATTAAATTATTTCAATATGCNTTAAAAAAAAAAAAGGTCAAAGCTTCAAATTGGCTATAAATGTATATTATTTCAAATTGGTTCTAAATGTTTTGGTTGTATATATTTTTATAATTTTTTAAGTTAGTTTTAATATACTAAATGTTGTCAGGTTTCTCTCATTTCAAATTCAAATAAACAAAGTTGGTCATATATATATCTCATTTCAAGTTTGCATACAACGATTTTAAAACTATATGGTAACTTTTTAAGAGTTCTTTTTTTGTACAATTGAGACTGTCGATTGACGAGTTCAAATTGCAATCCAAAATTAGATTTGGGACTAAAAGTCAAAAATCTTAAAAGTATAGTCCCAAATAAGTTAACAAATTTCTTCCTAAGATAAATTGTTCATATATATACTCCTTGAGTAACATTAATATGTAATATTATGTACACCCATAAATTGAGTAGAAAAAAAAAAAAGCAACATATATTCTAAATCTTTATAAGTAGAGGAGCACAAAGCTCTTACTAAAGCTATGTACTTCCTAATTCCTAAACACAATGGGTTCCTCCATTATCTCTCTTCTTCTGTGCTCATCTTTTCTTCTTTGCACTTTCTTGCCCACTCTTGCAATAAGAAAGGCATGTAACTACACTACACTAAACTACACAGCACTTTGCTTCTAATTCTTCTTCTTCAACTATTCTCAAATTCACTAATTACTTCATCATCAACCACATCATAGTATAATAATAGTCAAATTAAATTCCTTTATTTCACTCATTAATTAATGTTTTCCTTTTACCTACATTTTGTTTTTGCAGTCTTACGTTGTGTACTTGGGATCTCATTCTCATGGCCCTAATCCTTCCTCTGCTGACATGGAATCTGCCACTAATTCCCACTACCATATTCTAGCATCTATCTTGGGAAGGTGTATATATATATATGGTCTTTTAATTTGACAACAACTATAATTTGATAATACTAACTACACTTAGGCAAGGTGTATATATCATCTAAACTATTGATTGTGAGTTTAATTAGTGAGTGTGATGGAATGCACTTTGATGATTTTCTATCTTAAATATTTCATATAATAGTCAAGTTAAATTGGTGGATATTTTTGGTTTGGCAGCGATGAGAAGGCAAAAGAAAGAATATTTTACTCGTATAACAGGCACATCAATGGCTTTGCTGCATTACTTGAAGAAGAAGAAGCAGAGGAGATCAGAAGTGAGAGAATATAATCATTCCTTCCTTCATCGTTATATATGCTCTGTTTTCATCATTTAACATTGTCTTCAAAATTGAGATAAAACAATATTTAATGTGATTGTGTTGTGTGGGGGCGCAGAGAAGTCGAATATAGTGTCAGTGTTCGAGAGCAAAATGCATAAATTGCAAACAACGAGGTCATGGCAATTTCTCGGACAAGAAAGGAATGGACGCATTAATTCAAATTCGGCTTGGATCAAGGGACGGTTTGGTCAAAACACAATCATCGGTGTTATGGATACTGGTACCATAACTAATTAGTTTCTATCATAAATCACAAGAATTAAACTTGGCATCATATATATATATATATATATATACACTAGGGGCTTTGCGTGTCCTAACGGGCACACAAATATGTATGTAAAATAAATGAGGGACTAAATCGTTAACTCAGTAAAAAAGAAGGGATCAAATAATAATTTTCCTCTTATTATTAATTTTGTACTATAGTTTCAAAATGTGGACGACCAGAAAAGGTGGAGCCATATAATATAAGGTATAAGGAAACTTATTATTTGGTCTTTTATTTTCAACAATTTCAACAATTTAGTCCCTGCATTATTGAAATATACTAGTTGGTCTCTAAAATACAAAGTTTGATTTTTGACATGGGATGTTTTATGAAAAATATGACCGAATTTAATAGACATGTCAATTGGTTAGTTCTTATGAAGCATGAACACTGACACAGACACGGGACACTACGTGGACACGGATACACTGACACGCCAAGTTCTTAAAATTACACAACACGATACGACACGACATATAATTATTTAAAAAAATAAGTAAAATTCCATACATTTTGATAAAAACTTTACAAATTATAATATTTATCCATAATATGTGCCTATTATTTATCATGTTAAAGCTACAAAAATTTGATTTTATATTCTGAAATTTATAAATATGTGTTGTGTGGGTGTCGTACGAGTGTCGGACACGGACACGTGTCTGACACGGCAACACGTCTCCCAAATGAAGTGTTCATGCCTCATTGGTTAGTCCCAATAACCTCTCTCTATTACTTATACTTATACGGATAACTTTGTCGTTAAATACATATGTGACATGATAAATGTCACATTAATGCTATATGTACAATTATTTTAATGTAAAAGGTTAGACTATAATGCAAAGTTTGATTCTTGACATAGGATGCGGTCATGAGCCAATAAAATAATGACACGTGAAAGAGTTAGTTGTATGTAACTAGTGATATGACTTAATACACAGTTTTGATTGGTTAAAAAAATTATTATTTTTTATTAGTTTTCAGCATTAAATTATATCAATGGCTATAATTATACCAATGTTGTAAAAGCCGGACCGGACCGCCCGGTCCGACCGCTGCTCGAAGAGAGAAACGAGTGGGTTCAACCCAAAGAACCGAAATGGAGGTTGGACCGGACTGGACCAGAAATAACCGGCAAAAAACCGGCAACTCGGGTCCAACCGCTGGACCGGCTAGAGAACCGGCGGCAAGCAACAAACGGCGAACCCACGAACAGCGAACCCACGGCAGCCACAGACGCTAGAAGATTAACCTCTGACTTGAGCGGAAAGCACCAGATCTGGTACCGGATCAAAGATTCTCCCGAACGGCCGACTTCGCGTGATTTGCGTGGAGAGACAGACCACCCAAGGAATTTGACGAAACCAAACTACAATGGACCACTAGATCTGGCCGACGACAAGGTCTGCAACGATGGGCGACGGCGACGTGACCTATTGTGGCAACAACGGTGGATAATGGCGAGATGGAGCAAGACGAAACCCTCAGATCCTATGGATGTTGAACTTGAAGAGATTGTGATGAGAGAGAGAAAGAGAGAGGGAAGAAATGGGACAAGTGTGGTGTGAGACAAAACAACGTGGGTGGGTGGGTGGGATTCAAGTTAATTGAAAGTCTTTCTTTTCTATCACCATATGGAGTGTGTCAGAGAGTAGAACAAAATTCACCAACTAACTCTATTTTTTATAACCCAAAAGTAAACACAATACCTTCGTTCATTCACATTAACCCAAAACTAACTCTATTTTTTATGAATTTTGTACTTGTGAGTTTTGAACTTTAAAATTATGTGTATTGAACTTGAAAGTTGAGGCTTGAGAGTTGAAATGTTGAATTTGATTATTATGAGTTTATGACTTATGGAATCTTGTTTAAGATGCATTTAGTTCATTTACTTATCTTGAAAAAATAGTTAGTCCATGATCTCCAGTTGTAGAGAGAAAAGTTATATTATTTGCATAAAAAGATGTATTTATTAATAGATTAAATACATTTCTTAGACAAAAAAATATAGAGGATTTATATTTAATATATTAAAAATAATTATTTATTGCGTCATCCGGTCCGACCGATGGTTCGACCGGTTTAACCAATCAGACCGTGAACCGAACACTTGTCCGAGTCTTTGTCCGGTTCGGTTATGACAACACTGAATTATATCACATCAATAATTACATCACATATCAAGAATCAAACTTTACATCTTAGATTAACCTTAATCTAAATATTGTGTAATAAAAAAATGATAAAGCAACTAATTAAATTGTTAAAGGTGTTTGGCCTGAATCGAAGAGCTTCAACGACAGAGGATACGGACCTGTTCCATCAAGATGGCGTGGGGGTACCACATGCACAATTCATAACTTGCCTGGCCGTCGCAATACAACTTTATGCAACAGGTCGTTTCATATATTTATCATACTTGAAGTATAATTTGTTTTCTAAAGTTAGGCCTAGTTTGAGACGAGGTTTTTAAAATGAAATGAGAATGAAAATTGAAAAATTATGTAAATGAAATATAATGATAATGACTTATCTTTTACTTAGTTCTCAATTTAGTCTTATATATAGTTGGTCAAAGTGTAAATTTAGTACCATATCTTTTGTTTAGTTTTCAATTTGGTCTTATATTTTTTATTGTTGCATTTTTGTCTCATATATTTAGGTCAGGTCCCAATTTGGTCCCAAATCTTTTTTTTTTGTTGTATTTTTTGTCCCATATCTTGGGGTCCATTGCAAAATTGGTCTTATAGCTTTAGGTCAGATGCAGAAGTGGTCTCATATTTTTATAAAAAGGTCAATTAATGATTGATTATTTTGTAAATTATGAGACTAATTCTGCAACCTAACCAAAAGATATGGGACCAAAAATAATATAAGACCAAATTGTAAACTTAACCAAAGATATGAGATCAAATTTATACTTTGACGACCTATATAGTTTGTGTGGCCAATTTTGAGTAAAATTTTTAACCGAAGTTGCATAAATCAAAATGAACATTCAACCTATATACATATATATGTAACAATATTCATTGATCATTGTCATGGTTTTACGATTACTAGCTTATATTAATACAAATTTTGGTACATATATAGGAAGTTAATTGCAGCAAAAGTGTTCTTCGATGGTTTCAAGTCAAGTGTTGGGGGAATTGACCCATTGCATCATGGGAGTGCACGTGACATTGTAGGACATGGTACCCATACAATGTCAACTGCAGGTGGCAATTTCGTTAGAAATGTGAGTGTCCTTAAAAATGGTAATGGCACTGCTAAGGGTGGGTCTCCTAGAGCTCGTCTTGCAGCCTACAAAGTTTGTTGGAATCCAAATGGAGAAGGAGGATGCTATGACACAGACATTTTGAAAGCTATTGATGAAGCCATAAGTGATGGTGTTGATGTGATCTCAATTTCAATTGAAGCACATTTACGATACCCTGAAGATTTATTGACAGATGGGATTTCTATAGGGTCATTCCATGCAGTTTCTAAGGGTGTATTAGTAGTTTGTGCTGCTGGTAATGAAGGACCAGACCCTGCAACTGTTACTAATCTTGCACCATGGATTTTTACCATTGCTGCTAGCTCTATAGACCGAGAATTTGATGATAATATCACTCTTGGAAACGGACGACGCATAAAGGTACATATATATAACTTATATCTTTAATTTAAGAGTAAATTAACTATTCAATCCGTGAAAGACCAATGAATTGACAATTTGTAGAAAGGTCTAACACACCCTAAAAAAAGCTCTCAAGGAAAAAGATTTGCCACAGTAGAAGACGCTTTAACTAATAAGCGGTATGGGATTTCAACAACCCACCCCCCCCCCCCCTCTCACACTCGACATAGGTGCGTGAAGCCAACGAGTTATCCCCAAAGCATCTCACAGTAAAGCTCATTCATCCCACATGTCCAAATTTGACACTGATACCATGTAGAAAGGTCTAACTCATCACCTAAAAGAGCTCTCGAGGGAAAAGAGTTGCCCCAATATATATATAGAGAGTTAGAAGACCCTTTAACTAAACGGTATGGAACGACTTCAACACAATTCAATGTCTAAAAGGTTGAAATACATAATTTAGTCTTTAAAATAGCCAAATGATATACTCTTTAATTTAGTCCAAGAAAAGAATTAAAAATTATACTATCTAATTTTTTCAAGTATTAAGTCGGATACCCATATTTTTTATGGATGAATTTATATAGATACTCTAAGGATCCACCCAAATTATATTGCCACCTACCCCTTTTGCAACCATGATATATAAACATATATTTAGTTTGGTTTAAAAGAAATGCTATCAACTATATGGAAGATAAAGAATTGAATTAAAAATTTTGATTAGAAGCCAACAAAAGTTCAGTTGGTAAAGAATTGACTCATAATCCATAAGGTCGTGAGTTCTATTCTCGCTGCCTATATGAGCTATAAGTGCCTTTATAAATGCTTATAAAATCTAGAGGCATGTCTTGGTTTTGATGAGTTCTAGGATCCAACTCACCTGAACTTTCCTTCACAAAAAAAAAAAAAAAATTATGATTAGAAGAGAATTTCATGGTAAAGATTTTTTTGAAAAAAATCATGTAAAATTTTTCCTAATTTAAAAATTTGTAATTGTATATGATGCTCTAAGTTTTGTTAAAGATACCGGATGCCTGATGATTCTATGGGTGAGTGATATGAGATGAGATGGAATGAGTGTGTAATGTGTTCCTTTTGACGATTTAATATTAATAATTATATTGTGGTTTCTACAATTAGATCAAGTAATAATATATATCAGCTATATGTATGTTTTAGATTTATATTATGAAAGTGATATGAGAAATTAAATATTTGGATTGTGATGGCAGGGAGGCAGTATAAACGCAGGCACGATGCCACCTAATCAGGCATATCCTTTGATCCGTGGTGGTGATGCTAGGCTTCCCAATGCCACATATGCGAATGCGTACGTGAGCACATGCATATATAATTTTGGATAAATTATACGGTGATTTTGTGGTTTGACTCAATTATAAAAAGGGTCTATGTAATTTAAAAAGTAATAAATGAGGGCTTGTTATTTGCTCTGTTAACAAAAAGGGTCTAACAGAATTAGGACAATGTGTAACTCACGTGACCCATTTCTATACCCAATTCCTAATTTTGGAGGATTAAGATTCGAGAATGGAAGAAAATGGCGAGAATATTCGTTAAGATGTAGAGATTGACTATGTGAAAATGGGTCACGTGAGCAGCACATTGTCCTAATTGTTAACGGAGCAAATCACGGAGCAAATCACAAGCCCTTACTTGCCTCTTTTTAAACCACAAGGATCCCATCCTTTTTGTAAATAAGTCAAACCACAAAGACTTTTTCTGTGTAATTTACCCTATAATTTTCAAAGAAAGCTTCATCAATACTATATATATATATATATATAGAAGCAGCTTTCTTTAGTGATTGAATATAATTATATATATATGTAGTGAACTTTGCTTGGCTGGAACACTGGATGGTAGAAAAGTAAATGGGAAAATGTTGTTATGTCAACGTGGAAGGAGCCTAAAAGCAGTTGACAAGGGTCTCCAAGCAACACTGGCAGGTGCAGTGGGAATGATTCTGGAAAATGATCCATTAAGTGGAAGTACCAATCCAGTTGATCCTCACATGTTATCTACTTCATCTGTTCCTAGTCCTCCTCAACCTAACGAACATGGAACCAAAAAATGTGATCCAAAAAAAGATCCCAAATGTGAAGATAGTGGTTCTTACTTTGGCGGCAATGGGTACGTAACTATGAAAATATATATAATATGTATCAACATACATATTCTTTTCTCATTTTCTTAACAAATTAATATCATCAAAATTATACATATATGTTTATAAGCAGGATTCTTGCAACATTGAGTAATTCAAAAACCTTTCTTGGAGTAAAGCCAGCTCCAGTTGTAGCTTCATTCTCATCTAGGGGACCCAATGTCATTCTGCCATCAATTCTTAAGGTTCCTAATTATATTGTATTCAAGACAAAAAGATAATAACTTTTGTGAAAGTGTACTTTTGGTCTCATAATTTTTTCTCAGATCTCAATTAGGTTCCATAACCTTTTTTGTTGCACTTTTTTTCCTATATCTTTTGCTCAAGGTGTAGATTTAGTCTCATATCACTTTTGATCTCATATCTTTTATTCAAGTTACAGAATTGGTCTAGTTTACAAAAAGTTCCACTATCAGTCTCATCTGACCCAAAGATATATATAGAACTAATTCTGCACTTGACCCAAAGATTTGAGTACCTGACCAAAAGATATGAGGTCAATTCTGCAACCTGATCCAATGATATGGGACCAAAAGTGCAACAAAAGAAATTATGAGACTAATAAAATTGAGACCTAAGAAAAGTTACCGGACTAAAAGAACACTTTGGCTGTAAGTTTTTAACCTTATTTACTTACAGTTGTTTATCAATTACACTTTTCACACTTTTTTCTTTTATTTCAGCCTGATGTTGCTGCTCCTGGTCTGAATATAATTGCTGCTTATTCATATTTTGCAAGCCCCACAAATCTAGAATCAGATACACGTCGCTTTGATTACAATATTCAGTCAGGAACCTCTATGGCATGTCCTCATGTGTCTGGGATTGCAGGACTTCTCAAAACACGTCATCCTAATTGGAGTCCAGCTGCTATAAAATCAGCAATCATGACTACTGGTAATGATATATACACACAAAGATTAATGGCCAAAGTGTACTTTTGGTCCCATAACGTTTGCTTAGGTCTCAATTTGGCCCTATAACTTTTTTTGTTACATTTTTTGTCTCATATCTTTTGTTCAAGTTATAGATTTGGTCACGTGTTATACTTTTAATTAGTCCTATATCTTTTGGTTAGGTTATGTGCAGAATCGGTCTCATATCTTTTGGTCAGGTTGTAGAATTAGTATTATATCTTTCGGTCAGGTACAGAATTAATCTCATATCTTTGGGTTGGTGAGACTGACGATGGAACTTTTTGTAAAGATATGAGACCAATTCTGCAATCTCACCCCAAATGATATAGGACAAAAAGTGACACGAGTCCAAATCTGCAACCTGAACAAAAGGATATGGGACTAGAAGTACACCAAAAAAAGTTGTAGGACCAAATTGAGACCTAAGCAAAAGTTATGGGACCAAAAGTGCACTTTGACCAAGATTAATTAATATACAAATCTTACTAGATCTCATTGTATATCAGGGTAAAACAATCTATCCCTCTAATTACAAATATTTTAGTTGTAGAAAAAAAAAAAAGTAATTCTTTTTACATGAAAAATTTGGAATTACACTATATTGCATGGTAAAGTATTTCAAGATATCCGAATTTTAAAAATACACCAAATGATTCTACATCTTTTCTAGTAATAAATATATATGTCCTTGCAGCTACAACACTAGACACCACCAACAAACCAATTTTGGACGGAGCAAATGATGCCACAGCAACCCCATTTGCTTATGGTTCAGGACATGTTCGTCCTAATCTTGCAATAGACCCAGGACTTGTTTATGATCTAAAGCCTTCTGATTACTTAAACTTCTTATGTGCTTCTGGATACGAGGAAGGACTAGTTGCATCCTTGAACCTTAACAAGCACTACACTTGTTCAAAGTCATATAGGATGGAAGATTTCAATTACCCTTCCATTACATTGCCTTCCTTGGGTGTGGAAACTGTGAATGTTACTCGTGAAGTCACAAATGTTGGGCCTCCAAGCACATATTTTGTGAGTGTTCAAGCACCTAGAGGAGTTAAGGTTGTTGTTCAGCCAAAATCTTTGAGTTTTAAGGGAACTCACCAAAAGAAGAAGTTCAAGGTCTTTTTGCAGGCAACAGATTTGCCTACTGATCCTTTCAATTCTTCCTTTGGGGAGTTGTCATGGAATGATGGAAAACACATTGTGAGAAGTCCTATTGTAATTGTGAAGTTTGAGAATCCATCACTGTGAGAATTGGGTTCCTTCATCACAAATCAAGTTTGTGTTTGTGTTGATTTGTAATAACATAGTATAAAGTATGAACTATGTTGGGTTAGAGTGTTTTAATATGTTTCTTTCTTGTCAAGAAAGGTGGATGTAATAAATAAATTGTGATATTAAATTAAGTACGTGAGTTAGTGTTGAAGTCTAATCAAATAAAATCGTTTGTTTTTTTTTTTGTCTGGTAGAAATGGAAATTGATTAAACAAAAGACAGAGAACAAGAGAAGTTAAGGTAGCAGGTAAGGTAACACACTTACTGCTCTTAGAGCAACTAAAGCCAATAACATCAGATAAACAAAGTGCAGAAACAAAAGAAGGAATAGCGGTAATAAAGATAGTTGAGGAAGTCATCATCTTTCTTCCTTTACAGATAGATGTGAAATATTGATCGAAATATATCTAAGAATTACATGAGAAATATTCATTATGAATTTATGATCATGTAGAGCAAAATTAAAGTGATAATGCTAGAACATTAATTTTATTTATGCCACAAGTTCATATCTGTTAGTGTTGTTAGTATTACACAGAAAACACTCACAAGAACACCTAAGTATCTCACAAAGACAACATAAACGTAAGGGTGGCCGGCTTTCGAGAGGTTAGACTCTCTCTCATACCATTTTCCTAATACTTTCTGTGAGTCTCAGCCTAGAGTGTTCTTGACTCTCTTACTAATACAACTGTCAACTACCGCCTACTTCATATATTTAATATATATAACTACTCTACTCTTTAGATAATGCTAGATTACAAGTACAAGTGAGCTTAAGATATGGATTAATTGCGCCTAAAGGTGAATCATATATAATTACTAAGTATTTGAGCCAAAATTAAGTTTATTTCTAACAATATTACTAGTTATCTTCTATCTATCGTCTTATTAAACTAGATTGATGAAGCCAAAGCTGCCTGGTATACTTCACAAGAAACGAACTTGGTATGAAAGGGAAAGTGAATCTCAAATCCTAGAGTTACTAAGAAAACATGGTCTGCTTAAGACATGTACGACTCTCTTTCAAGCAAAGCAAAGTGAACATGATCTAGGAAGGAAAGCAACCATAGCATGATCTCTAAGAAGTAGTCTTGCTTTTGTAGTGTGTAGCAAGAAATCATCATTCACTTCTTTTATCCTTCCTTCCAGCCAACTTTGTCATTTCCAATTTATTGTTAAGAGTATATAAAGCCCTTCTTCAGTCACCTCTTAATTGATACTCATGCATGATATTGAGAGTGGCAGAAATGTAATAAAACATTAAAAAAGTTCTCTGTTTGTTCATTATTTTTGGTTGAGGCATTCTTTTTGTATTGTTCCTATATCTAAGAAAAAGGTTGTTACTACCAAGCACATGGATCAACTAGTCGGAAGTTGATTCAACTTAATTAAGAGTTTTGCATTCGAGACTTGAGAATTCAACTGAGTACTTAGTGGGAGAGCTTTGCCGCCTTCGTGGTCCTACCGAATTCGAATAAGATTAGTCTTCGCCTAAATCATTAAAATAGATGGGTAGGATTCGTACAAAAAAAAAGGTTGATAGTGCAGAAACAAAAGAAGGAATAGCGGTAATAAATATAGTTGAGGAAGCCATCATCTCTCTTCCTTTACACATTGATGTGAAATATTGATCGAAATATATCTAAGAATTAGATGAGAAATTCTCATTATGATCACATAGAGCAAAAAGTAATAATGCTAGAACATTAATTTTATTCATGCCACAAGTTCATATCATATATAATAAGAACAACAACAAGCATTTCTATTTTTGACCTGAACAATAACAGCAAACTTACAATATAATATATAAGGCACACACAACTAAATTACTTAGGAGGTTCAGTTTTCATGAGTTGTCCAATGGTGATGGTGGACAAGTTATCTCCTAAGTGATAATTTGGCTTCACAAGTATTACAGATACTTCTTCCATGGTTGGTCTACAACTTGGGTTTTCACTCAAGCATGCAAAAGCTAGTTTTGCAATTAACATCAACTTCCCAATAATTGATTCTGTGGGTAGAGCAAGCCTTGGGTCCAATAGATCCTTCAATAGAAAATTGTAGGTAGCTGATGTTTCTGCCAAAGAAGATATAAGATCTCCAGGATGCTTTCCCATTATGATTTCCATAGTCAGTACACCAAAACTGTAAACATCACACTTCTCATTTGCTTCCATGATGTAAGCAATTTCTGCAATATATAAATTAAGAGTTGTGACATTAAGCTCAAATTAAAGCATAGTGTAGTGTTTTGTAAAAGTATATATATACCAAGAAAAATTATAAGAAGCCTAACCTGGAGCAGCATACCCAATGGTCCCAGCAAATGTGGTCATATTATTAGAGTCAGGCTTTAGAAACTTGGATGTTCCAAAGTCTGTGATGCGAGCTTCTTGATATTCTGAATCTAGAAGAACATTCTTGCTTGATATGTCACGATGAACTATACGATACGAGCAGCCATGATGCATATGAAATAAAGCATTTGCCACATCTTTAACAATGTTCAATCTTCTACTCCAATCAAGTTTAGTGGCTTTCATCTCATTCTTCAGTATGTTATCCAAGCTGCCACCTTCCATGAACTCATATACCAAAAAGGAGAATTGCGAATTTGAGCAAAACCCATATAGCTTCACAATATTATGATGCTTGATTTCTGTCAAAGCTTGGATTTCACTTTTAAATGCTTTCATGTTAGAGATTTCTCCATCTGGCCTTGAATGAAGCTTCTTCACAGCAAACACTTGACCTTTGGACAACTCAGCCTTATAAACACTTCCTTGGCCTCCCGTCCCAATAAGATACATGTCATCAAAATTCTTGGTGGCTTCAATGATATTTTCATAAATTATTTCTCTCTCAAAACTCGATACGAAATAAAGATCTTGAGCTTGTACTTCTTCATCTTGATTTTTTTCTTTCTTAGCAAATCGACGAAGAATGTATGAAACTCCAATTGCTAGCAGCATTAGTATGCCCAAAGTGGGAAGTAGTATCATCAGCAACTTGATTTTTTTCCTCTTGTGATCAAGTTCAGTGTTGTTTTCAGAACTGCTGCAAAGTTCTAAACCTGTGACATTCCTACCACACAAATGTTTATTGTTCTTCAATGCTTCAAACTTGTGAAAGGCTGGGTTTTTCGGGAGGGAGCCTTCTAATTGGTTGTAAGATATGTCAACAGAGGACAAGCTTGACATGCCAACATCAAAAGTGGGTGGAATTTCTCCAGAGAGATTGTTATGTGAAAGGTTCAGTATTTCCAACTGAGGTAATTCTCCAAGTGTTGGTGGTATATTTCCCTGAAACAAGTTTCCACTAAGATCAAGACATTGAAGATATTTCAATTGTCCTAACATAGGAGAAATTCTTTCCTTAACTCTGTTTTTGCTCAAATTCAAGAGCAATAATTTGGTCAATCCTCCAAGACCTTCTGTTATGGAGCCACTTAAATCATTTGCTTCCAACTCCAATCTTTGAAGTTGATTCAATGACCCTATATCAAAGGGAATGCTACCTGAAAGGTTATTATGGCTCAAAGAAAGCCTATTCAATGAGATTAAATTTCCCAATCCCATTGGAATTTCTCCTGTCAAATGATTATAAGAGAGATCAAGTTCACCAAGATTTCTTGCCTCCCTCAAATTTGGTGGTATGCCACCAGAAAGATTGTTGTTTGCAATTTTGAGGGCACTGAGATTATGACACTTCCCCCAATTTGATGAGAGATGGCCATAAAAATTATTTCCACCTAGATCAATGTATTCCAAGCTTGGATATACACCAAAAGCTTCTGTTATGTTTTGAACAAAGTGGTTATCATCGAGCCTTAGTCTGGCAAGACTAGTGCATTTCTTCAGGCTTGTTGGAATTGGACCACCGAAACGATTTGAATAAGCAGTAAACCTGTATAAATTCCCCCCAATACAAACTTGTGGCAGTTGGCCAGTAAAGTCATTCTCACTGAGGTGCAAGTTATTTAAATTGACAAGCCTATTCATTTCTAGTGGAAGATGACCACTTAGTTTGTTGGAAATCAAGAACAAATAGCAGAGGTTTGTCAAGTTTCCTATGGTAGAAGGAAGAGGACCAGAAAGAGAGTTATATCCCAGATTGAGTAACTCTAAATTGACCAAATTTCCAATGGATGAAGGAATTGATCCAGAAAGAGAGTTATTTTCCAGATGGAGTTTATCTAAAGTGACCAAGTTTCCAATGGATGAAGGAATTGGTCCAGAAAGCTGGTTTTTTGTCAAATCCAAATTTGTAAGATTTGTGAGGTTTCCTATTGAGGATGGGATTCTCCCAGAGAGGGAATTCCCCTGCAATTGAAGATCAGTGAGAGAATGGAGTTTCCCAAGCTCACTGGGGATGGAACCAGAGAGGTTACTATAATAAAGGTATAGAATGCTTAACTTGGTCAAGTTTCCAATTGAAGGAGGGATTCCACCATACAAAAGTGGGTTTTCTGAGAGATCAAGATGGTTGAGATTACTCAATGTTCCAATCTCATGGGGAATGAGACCAGAGAGTTTAGTAGTTCCAAGTATTAGATCAGTCAGATTTTTCAAGTTCATGATCTCATGAGGAATTGGCCCTGCCAGGTAGCATGCTTGAAGAGAAAGCCAACTTAAGGTCTTCAATGCCCCTATTTCTTTGGGGATGGGACCATTGAAGAGGTTAATGCCTAGATTCAATGTGAAAATACTTGACAAGTTTCCAATTTGGGGTGGAATATTTCCATAAAAACTATTATTACTTATATCTAACACATGGAGATTAGGGAAGGCAGAGAAGGTGAGACTATGAAGAGTACCTTCTAGCCCAAGACTTGAAAGACTTATGTTGGACACAGACATGGATTCTTGATCACATGCAATACCTTTCCAGTCTTTGCAATGATTGGTAAAGGAGTTCCATGAAGATAAGTTAGCTTGGCTTTGTGGGCTAAGGCTGGCTTTCCACTTCAATAGAACCTTTGCTTCTTCACTATGAGAATTTGTAGCAGAAGAAGCAGAAACCTGCAGAAATAGTGAAGAGAGATTCATAAAGGCCAAGAAAAACATAATGAAGAGAATCCACCAGATGGTGGAATCAGGCTTTTCAAAGGTGAACAACATGGCTTGTTTTCTTTACTCTTTACTAGTTGGAAGTTGGAATCAATAAGCTGAATGGGATATAATTAACTAATGCTAGCTAGCTCTTCTATTTATAATGCTAAAAAGGCTAATTTGTAAAGACCAGCTGACTCCAAAGTCATCAGAGTTGTTAAGATATATTTAAAAAAAAATTGTTCTAATTGTATGGGTTCTGTTTCTGTGCATTAAGCTACTTCTGTTTTTTTAGTTTTCTAAACTCTGTACCAAAAAAATAAGCAACCTTTGTTTTCTCCCAACTCTCTCAAAATGCGAAAGTTATTGGATTCTAAATTTCAGAAAAATTATCTGTTAGTCATTTAGAGATAGAGTAACTTTTAATTTAATTCTTTAATTAATTTTGTCCCTCGTATTTTACATTTTGGTCATTTTTATCATTTGTTCTTAATTTAGCTAAATATTAACGACAAAATCTATGTGACTAATGATATATACTATAAAATTGATAGAAAAAGAAAATCTAATCTTAATTTAGATTGAAAAACAGAATACAGTCTGATCTGTCGTTAATTTATTGACAAAAGTTAGTTAAAAGATAAAATTACCTAAAATGTAAAATATTGGTACAAAATTAACTACAAAAAAGATTTGGGACGAAATAAACGTAAAATTTGAATTAATACTTTTACCCTATAATTTGGTTGATTGAGTCATCAGATAAAAAACATAATTGATTGATTGAGACAGTGAGTCACTTTTTTTTTTTATCTTCATTAAAGTGATTATTTTATATATATACAAGAAAAATAAAGTATGCATGTGCATGCTTCCGTGCATTTCCCTACCTTTTCCTTTTCCGTTTCCTTTTGGAGTATGGATAAAGTTAATTATTGAGTCTTTGCTTTCACTAGCTAGGAAAGTGGTGGGCTAGCTGTGTTTGACACCCAAATTAATTAAACGAAGAAATTAAACTATAAACATATTTGGATATGAAAGGAATCTCGTTAAGGCAAAATTCCATCTTAACATTGGCTAATTTGAAAGAAGAAGTTTCTTTTAAAATGTGAAAGATAATTTGTATCAATAGAAAACCTATCCTTTCATATTATAAAATAACATAGTTAGGAAAATCAGACCCGCCGGTCGGACCGTGAATCGCTGGCCAGTACGATCCGAGTCGCAGAGAAAACCGGCCATGCAGAGAACCGGACGAAAACCGCTCGAACCGGCGTTGAACCGCCATGAACCGGCGGTTTGAGGGGTTCGGCCGATTCAGGCGAAACATTTTTTTTCCCCCTTTTTCCCTTAAAAGGGCGTCGTTTCACCTTTTTTTTAAAAAAAAAAAAAAAA
>QANZ01024243.1:53902-91234 GCA_003254925.1 Chamaecrista fasciculata | reverse complement strand
AAAAAAAAATTGAGAAGAAGCAACTAGATCTGGTAGAGATCTGGTTCTCTACCAGATCTGAATAAAAAAGTGATCAGAAGCACGATGAAGAAGACGAAATACGAAAGACTTAAGATCGACGGAAAGAAAATGGAGATCACCGACGAAGAATTGCTGCAAATGAAGAACATGGATGAAGAACAGATGAAAAACGGAGATGAAGCTTAAAGGTCGAAAGGGGACGTTTTGAAAATTGCTGAGATGAAATAAAATACTTGCTATTTAGAATTGGAGAAATACCAAACTTGGGAAATGAAAATGTTAAATGCTGATTGCTTCTCTTCAGCCTTGGAAAATGGAAATGAGTTGTATTAGTCATTAAAAGCTGATTTAATCCCATTAAAAATTGATTTAGTCATATTTAATTAGGAAAATAGAGATTTTTAGAACAAAATCGGTTTCTAATTTTTTTTTTAACTTTTTCTTGATTAAAATGATGTTATTTTAAAGAAATTTGTTTCTTATTATGTTTAGACTCAAAATAATACGTTATTTAATAGTTTTTACTTCAAAATTTGATTTTTTATCCTCCTAATTAATCACTTTTTTACTCAATCCAGCTTAAATTTAAAGAGTTTATTATATATTTTTATTATATTAAACTAAATATATTATTTTTTATTTATTTAATTATTAACGGTCCGACCCCGGTTAAATCATTAAACCTTAAACCGCTGCTTCAGCCGGTTCAATGACCGGTCCGATTTTAATAACCTTATTAAATACTCCCTCCGTCCCTTTTTATTTGCTTCATTGCAGAACTTTTTTTGTCCCTTTTTATCTGCTTTGTTATGAAATCAAGAGGTCATCAATGAACTTTTTTACCATTTTATCCCTATTTAATATTATAGTCATAATGGACGATTTGACTTTTGGTAGAGAATTATTTTGGGGTTCTGTAGTAATCAATTGGGGTAGGTTTCATAAAAAAAATTGTGAGAGTATTTAAATTAGTTGGATGAATTTAATTTTTGAAATATGAGCATTAAATTGATGATATAATTAAGTCTAATTTAATAAGGGTAATATAGTCTTTGTATTTTAGATTTTACATTAACTTTAGTGATTTAATCATTATATTAATTCGTGTGCAACAACCTTAAAAAGCAGATAAAAAGGGACGGAGGGAGTAGTATTCTTTATGACGAAGGTGTAATGGGAAAGCAAAATATAAAGGAGTATGAAGAGAGGTGTTGTCTTGGAAATATTGTTGTTATAAGCATATATATTGGACATGTTTTTCTATGTTCCTTTTGCGGTGAATGAAGTTAACTTGTACCAACTTATTGATACAAGATATATATTAAGCAAATTATTCTCATATAAACCAATGAGTTACCTGTTTGGTTGTTGTTGTTGTTTTTCTGATTCTAAATTAAAAATTGGTAGGTAGAAGTCGTATAAAAAAAGTTTTAATTAAATTACCAAAAACAAAATAGTATGTAAGTTCAGATTTTACCAAAAACATGTTTTCGGTACTATATGAAATGTTGTAGGCTTGTAGCTTTGTGGGATTCGTCAATAAAAATAAGATTTTTGACAATTTTTTAATATAACTAATCGTGATCGAGAAATTATTAAAAACAAATTAATACATAAAAAGAGATGTTGTAAACTTATGAGTGTTTCTATTGTTCTATTCAAGACTCATATTATCCAAAGTTAAAAAGTATATGAATTAAAATGTGAAAATAGAGTGTAAATATATAAAGAAAATTGTGAATTTCACACTGAATTAAATTCTTTATATATTTGGTGCAGTGAGGTATAAGAAAAGATATAGAGAGAAAGTGTGAGTGTAAAATAATCGAGTGTGTTCTTTAATCTGCATCAAATACATTAAATATTACATTTTAGAAGATCTATGGTTGTATCAGATTATTTTATGAAATTTAACAAAATTATGATGGAAATAAAATTGCTGATGGTTTTAATTAGATAGAAAAAAATTTGTCAAGAGTAACTCGTCGCATTTGAACTTGAAACGAGAGAAATATGATCAAGTGATCAACTTTACTTATTTGATTGTAAAACAAGTAGCTCAATTTCTAGACTCAATTTGGCAAAATATAACTCTATATTCGTCACATTCGAATTTAAAACAAGAGAAACATTATTATATTTAATAGTTTGGGACTAAATAAATCATTATGAAAATATATATGACGAATTTAAACATTTTAAAAGTTAAAGAATAAAAATGAACTCTGCAACAAAGAAATTTAATCAATTTGACCAATCAACCTAAAATTGTTCATACACTTTCATTTAAACTTTTGAGTTTAAAGTCCATGACAAATTATCACCCTCCATCTATTAATGAAAATCAGATTTGGTGTGCTTACTAATTTAGATCTTCGTTATGTCCATTAATGGTTTTCCAATTGATTGGTTTGCTCATGTCAAAACAGGATGTAAGAGCTGTTGCAGGTCTGCCAGAAATTCTATGTCCAAACTTTAATTCATCCATGAACACCAAAGGATTTCAAGAAACTACTACTAGTTTTCCAATCCCATTGCATTTGTTGGAGTTTCTTAAATTCTGTCGAGATCAAATCTATCAATAACTCTACCAAGACAGACAATTATGTAGAAGACAGACAACACAGCAAGAATGACAACTTCAACGACATCTGCCTAAAGAGAAGATTTCAGAGGTAGAAGATATAAGTTATGTAGTTTGAACTTATATAGAGACTTGGCATTTCTAGTTTATTGCGGAGTACAAAGAAACCTATGAGAGTAGGTTTATTCCTGGATTGAGTATAGGAAATTATCACAAGACAGTAATGAGTAGTTTGTGACTTACATTCGCATATAAACATGCTTCTTTTCTTTTTAATGAACATTGTGAATCAGATAGCTCTTTTCTTTTAATATTTGAAAAATTATAAGAGAATAATGAGTGAAGAAATGCGGCAACAGGAACAATGTTTCAACAGAACAATCACTGGATCAGAAAATAAAGAGGCTAATTCAGTATAAATCTTCCAAGATTGCATAAACAGATAAAAATCCATCCAGATGAAAGATACACAACATTGGACATCTATGATACAACACATGCAAAATTCTCTATATTTCATCTACTAAGATTATGAGTTATCGTTAGAGTGCATAAGGCTGTAGTGGTATACATACACAAGTAGTGCCTTTCATATTTCTCCCCTGTAGCCACCAGAGCCAAAATAATCCCTTCTATTATTTGCAATTGCCATACTCTTCTGATGTTCCAGTTTGGGACAATCACGAATACGATGACCAAGCCCACCACAATATGCACATCCCTTAACCCCACTTTGGTCTGCGATTTCTTCATTATCTTCCATCGGATCATTCAGCTCTGCTAGAACCGGGGGAATACGCTGTTTTGCTTCTTGCAACAGGTGTTTCAAGTCGAGTAAGGTTGTCTCACTTTGGTTCTTGTTTATAAACGTTGTCGCTATGCCGGTCTTACCACATCTTCCAGTACGTCCAATCCTATGGACATAATTTTCAATTTCAGCCGGCATGTCGTAGTTAATAACATGCTGAATATCAGGAAAATCCAAGCCCTTAGATGCAACATCAGTTGCAACCAACACATCTTTCTTCCCAGACTTAAAGGATGCAATGGCATACTCTCTCTCTTCCTGATCTTTGCCTCCATGAATAGCCACTGCTTCCACTCCTTTCAAGAGGAGATATTCATGAATATCATCCACATCCGCCTTGTTCTCACAAAATATTAAAACTGGAGGTGGGGTTTTCTGTAGACACTCAAGAAGATAAACGATTTTCGCCTCTTGTTTAACATACTCTACTTCCTGAATAACATCAAGATTCGCTGCCCCTGCTCGTCCCACATTGACTATGACAGGTTTCACCAGCGCGCTTCTAGCAAAATTCTGAATTTTAGTCGGCATAGTGGCGGAAAACAAGAGGGTCTGCCTTTGAGCTTTGAAGTGATCAAACACTTCCCTTATGTCATCTTCAAATCCCAAATCAACCAATCTGTCAGCCTCATCCAATGTTAAATACCTGCAATTATCAAGGTTCATTTTCTTCTTTGCCAACATATCCTTTAATCTCCCAGGTGTGGCTACAACAATATGAACACCCCTCTTCACAACATCTAATTGTGATCTCATATCAACCCCACCAATACACAGCAAAGGCCTAATCTCAGGATATCCAGCTTCTCTCAAAGGAATCAAGAACTGTTCAACCACTTCATAAGTTTGCCTGGCTAACTCCCTAGAAGGGCAAACAATCAAACCAAAAGGACCTTCACCTGGAACAATAGGCATCATAATTTCCTCCTGTAATGCCAGCATGATCATTGGCAACACAAAAACCAGAGTTTTCCCAGATCCTGTGAATGCAATCCCAATCATATCCCTACCAGATAAGATAACGGGAAGACCTTGTACCTGAATTGGTGTAGGTTGCACAATCCCTTTTGCTTTCAATTTCTTCAAAACAGGCTCAGGAAATCTCATATCCTTGAAATTCTTAATCGGCGGTGGGATTTCGTCGCCGTCAACAATTATATGCCACTGCTTCCGAATCAAATCGCATTCTCTCTTAGACATCCTTCTAATTGGTAAAGGAGGCTTCCATCCTGTACGCAGAGGCTCCGTATAAGTGATTCCCTTGGCCAATTCTCGAACAGACATTAGGGTTTTTCGATCTGACAAATTCTCAATCATCTCCTTTTCTTGTTGAACAATCTGCTCCGTGGGAGTAATCTCAGGTTGATCTCGTTTCAACTGCGAGGCCTTAACCAGAAGACTTGGTTTAGCTTCGGCCGCTTTCGATTTCTCCAAATCATCATCGATTGCAGAAGAGGAATTCCCTTTTCGCTGCAGAATCTTCTGAGCTTCCATGGCCCTGCGCTTGGCCACGGGCACATATTCCACATAATCATCGTCTTCCTCTATGTTAGCCATGAAACTGACTTTTCAAAATCGAAGTTCCTACAAGAAACAGAGATAATGAACTTAAAAAATATACACTGATTTCGCTATCCTAACTAGAGTTCTGAATAAAATAATCTTCCTAGTTCAGGAAGGTATGAGATTGCCCTAAATCAAATAAGAAAACGAGTCGATGAAGAAGAGAAGATTAGAGAACAGTTGAATAATGAGTACCTTACAACTTGCTTGCTGCCTTCACAATCGAAGAAGATGAGCAACCAAATGCTTTAAAAGCCCTTAAGCCGCCAGAGCAAATGGGTGATAGGCTAAAGTGCACTTTTGGTCCCAGAACTTTTACTTAGGTCTCAATTTGGTACCATATTTTTTTTTTTACACTTTTGGTCTCATATCTTTTGTTCAGGTTGCAAATTTGGTCTCGTGTCACATGTTTGGTCTCATATCTTTGGGTAAAGTTGCAGAATTGATCCCATATTTTTTAATCAACTTGTAGAAATGGTCTTATATCTTTGGGTTAGGTGCAGAATTGATTTCATAGCTTTGGGTTAGGTGGGACTAACGGTGAAACTTTTTGCAAAGATATGGGACCAATTTTGCCACCTGACCAAAAGTGATACGGGATCAAATCCGCAACTTTTTGCAAAGTTATAGGACCAAAATTGCAACAATAAAAGTTATAGGACCAAATTGAGACCTGAGCTAAAGTTATGGGACCAAAAGTGCATTTTAACCTTAGTGATATGTATAAAATTCATCAATAAATAATTATTGGTGGAAACCTCATTTTGACTCTCAAATTATAGGTTAAATTTTGTTTAGGTCTTCAAACTTTTTTTTTTTGTTCCATTGAAACTTGTTCTTTTTCTTTTTTGCCTGAATTCTATTTAAACTTTTTCACTTGTTCTATAGTTAATCAAAATATGATTATGTTTCTATTTAATTTTTTTGTATTATCTCTGATTGGAAATTGAGATAAACACAATTTTTCATATGTATCTTAATAAATGAGTTAACAAAAAAAATATTTTTTCTTATAAACTAGAGATAAATTTACTATACAAAGAAAAAATTATTTATGTCAAATTTTTAAATCAGAGACCTAAATTAGACTAAATTGGAACAAATAAAAAAATTTCATGATAAAAATGGAAGGTCAAACTTCATTTTGGTCTCTAATATTTATCTTCAATTTTATTTTGCTCTCTAATATTTTTTGTTCCAGTTTGATCATTAATACTTTTCAACAATTTTGTTTTAATTCTTAATATTTTCTAATAGATTCAATGATTAGTCTCTAACTATTAAATATTGTCATATATCTCTCGTTACAAATCCAAATATGACGAGATCAAATGTATGAGTTTCGCTTGATAAGGTTTTTTTAATTGAGTTGATATAGTAAGCAAATGAGATCAAACTAAACTTTGAACCACTCATTTCATTAAGATGGTTCTATATCTCTCATAAATGCAATGAAATTAGAGCTATGAGTTAGTTTTGACGTATTCTTTCTTTATCCAGTTAGGTCCTTGACAAATATGATTAAATAAAACTCTGAATGTTAATTTAGTCAAAACACCAATATCAATTATTGGAGTACTGTTTGGCTTCATTTGTCGATGACACCAACTAAACAAAGAAAGAACTCATTAAGATTAACTCATAGCTTCGATTTCGTCACATTCAGACTTAAAATTTTTTAGAGATATAACTAATTTCATGAAACAAAAAAAAAACTCACTTTTAGGCTTGATTTCAAGTCCAATATGACCTCATTTGTCAACGATCCTTATTGAACGAAGAAAAAACTCACCCAGAGTAATATATAGCTCTGATTTTGTCACATTTAGACTTAAAACGGAAAAGATATGATCATATTCAATAATCAGGGACCAAAGAGGAACAGTTAGACAATATTAAGAACCAAAAAGCAATAACAAAAACATTAGAGATCACAATAGAATTTAAGATAAATATTAAGGACCAAAATGAAATTTATTGAAACAAAAAAAAACATGGCAAAAGACGAGTATCAGTTCTAACTTCTAAACTCTTCCACAGTTCCATTCTTCATTTCTTCTTCGAAAGCCAAATTGGAATCTCCATTCTTCATTCTTCTTCGTTCTTCCCGCCGTCGCCGTCCGCCATGCCCAATGAAGTATAAGGTTAGGTACATCGCTCCCCCTTCTACTTCATTAACCTCATTCTTAAACTTGCATTGTGACTTGAAGACCTTCAATTAAAGTTACTCCTTTAGCTGCTTTTGTATTGATTCTTTCTGTAAGACCTACTTCTGTTTTGCTTATAGTAATTTAAGATTTCTGCTTCTGTTTCGATTGTACCCTACCACTCTATAGTCTATAATTTGAGGCGTTGTTCTCTTCTCATTAAAATTATAGACCAGATTCAAAATCTTAAACATTTTTGTTAGCAAAACCAATCATCCCATCCCATCCAATCCCAATCTACATTTTTCAGTTTGCTCCTAAAAAACTGGATCAATTGAATAGCTTTCATATCCATCCAATTCGTTCGGTTCAGCTTTAGAACTCTCGTTTAACCGCTTTGCCATTTTTGTTTATATTCTGCAGATTCATCATTGTGTTGCTTCCTGATTCTTGAATTGCACTCGGCATAGCTGGTTGGGCCTTCACATTCTGCAGATTCATCAGTGTCCTTCGTAGTTATTTTTCTTTTCTCTGTTCACTTATTGTGTGGTAATTAACTAGCCACGATGCTCTTTCGGCAATTAAGCTTGCTTGGGGGGGCGACAGTTGCTGCCTCTAATATCTTCCTTTCTCTAAGGTGCTCATAATTTATGGTGATTTTTTTACTGTTGTTTCTTTCAGGTCTGAATAGTCATGGCTTTGAGAACGCTTACTAGAAATTTGGGGAATAAAGTCTTGCCCATGTTATCTTCCACTTCCAGGCTACATTCGCATGCCACTAGTTTTGGTTCGTGTAGATTTCTTACCTTCTAACTCTTACTGTGTGCACATACGTTGGGTGTGTGATCTCGATCCACAAAGTCCATGTTCTACAACGTTCTTGCATTGCCTTATTGTTTTGAGTTGTCGTTTAGGCAGGACGAGGGAGAGATAGAGTGTGATAAAATTAGTGCCTGCCAGGTGATTGTTCGAGTAAATTCCTAGGCTTAGTTTATCAATCCAGAATACAAAAAATAGTTTCATTGGAAATTTGAAATCTCAAACCAGAATAGAAAATAATTATTCACGTATATATATATATATGTTGTCACTTGATGCTACAGTCCAAGGCAAAGCATCATCAAATTGCTATGATATTCTTGGCCTGCATTATGAGATTATAATATGTTACTCCATTTGATTCTAGGATTCAAAGAAGTAAATGAAGAAGAAAAGGCCAGAATGGTTGGCAATGTCTTCACAAATGTTGCTGCAAACTATGATGTCATGAATGATCTAATGAGTGCTGGATTACATCGATTGTGGAAGGATAAGTTAGATTCTCAACGGCACACTTTTAGAATCATTTCCAATTTAAATTCTATTGTTGTCTGTCTTTACTTAGGTATGTTTCTTCTCCTCAATTTCTCAGACTAGTTTCCAAGCTGAACCCTTTTCCTGGAATGAAGCATCTTGATGTGGCTGGTGGGACTGGTGAGTTTCCTTGTTATTATTATTATTATTATTATTATTATTATTATTATATATATTATAAAGTAAGCTTGAAAGGTTTTAAAGTAAATTGAGAGGCTGATAAAATATATATGTGGAAAAAACTATGTGGCTGGAAAGGAATTGAGGAATTATAATTTGGCAAAAGAGAGATGCTTTAGATCAGGAATTATTTGACGTGCCAATTACTGGTTGCTTTGAGTTTGCTGATTTATCTCTTATTTTTTTTCATAAAGCATTTCAATCTGGGGCAAAAGTGGTCCACTTCCAAAAGCAAGGGATCATTTCTCATGTTCTACTTCTTGCATATTGGAGTGTTAAATATGAGTAATATGCAAGAGACATTTTCATCAATGTGCTACTGGCTGACAATTTCAAAGTGAACACAATTTTAAATTTTAAACAATTTCTGAGAGTGGAAGAGATATTAAGGTCATATGGTGGCAATTTTAACTTGTTCAAAAGTTAAGCTTTTTGTGCTTCACGCTTTGTGTTTCTTTCAAGCAATATGACAGATTTTTTGGGCATAGAGCTTGCTTTTCATCAGTATTGTTCTCTTGTTAAAATCATAATATGGAGAGAAATAAAATGCCGTTGATGCCGCATATAATTTGCATTACTTGGTGTACATATAATCATTTTTTCTAATATCAAACTCAATCTTTCTTGATTGTACAGGGGATGTTGCTTTTAGAATCTTGGAGAGTATAGACAAAGTTAAACAGAGAGGACTTCGACATGTTCTTGAAGACACTTTAGAAGAAGAAACTCGGATATATGTCTGTGACATTAATCCTAACATGTTAAATGTTGGCAAACAGAGGGCCTTGGAGAGAGGTAAACTAGAAGGACCTGAAATGTTCCCAATTAGTTTTGTATACGTTTGTTTGGAGTGAACATTTTCTGATGATTATGATAGGTTTAGGCCAAGACAACTCCCTTATCTGGGTAGAGGGAGATGCTGAAAAACTGAATTTTGAAAATGATTCAATGGATGGTTACACTATTGCATTTGGGATTAGGAATGTGACACACATAGAGAAAGTTCTTAGTGAAGCTTATAGGTAAGTTTAAACTTTTATTGATATTGGCGTAAATGGTAGCTTGTTGCAATCAACTGAAATGTATGGTCAATTACCATTCTAATATTGTCTGAACAGGGTATTGAAACGTGGAGGGAGGTTCCTTTGCCTTGAATTGAGCCACGTTGACATTCCTGTATTTAAAGAATTGTAAGTATGATTTGCTGATTTGCTCTATGCATCTGGGTTATTAAATTTGATGAAGAGTAAAAAGTGAATAATATGCATGCTATTACATTTAAGGAGGAAAATACAGCAGATAAGAAACATCCAGCCTGTATGTATACATTTTTTCTTGATAGCATTGCTAAGACTGAACTTTTCCTTACCTTTTTTACCATCATACTGAAATTCAAACATTAATTTTGATTTTGCCACATTTTTGTCTCGCAGGTATGACCTTTATTCTTTCTCTGTTATTCCAGCCATGGGAGAAATGGTTGCTGGCGACCGAGGATCCTATCAGTACTTAGTTGAGAGTATTAGACGTTTTCCTCCTCAGGTTTTTATTCTTTCATTTCTTGGTGGCTTTCAATCTCTTTAATCAATTTTTGCTTGAAAACAAACAGTTGGCTGTTTGACAAAAGCTTTAGCTACTGAGTGGAATAAGGGGAGATCTTCTTAGGGGTTGCACATGTTAGTTGATCTGTAAGTGTTTGGGCTAGATACTTATATGCAAACTAAGTCTTAAGGAGGAAGATGAGTCCTACGCCAGTGGGTTGATTGTAACCAGTTCTAACGGTTTTTATAACTGAAGCCCTATAGTACTAGCAACTAGCAAGCAAATAGATACTTCTTTTAATGTATAGCTATTGCACAATAGTTGCAAGAAACTGCACTTGTCATAAACTCCACCTCATCTGTTGTAGATCAAAAGAAAGGCGTTGCTAAGTATTATGGTTTCTGCCTTGAACTGCAAACTAAGTCTTAGGTGTAAATATGCGATATTTAGTGAGATGGACTGGAAATTAAATTGAAAAATTACAGTAAGAAGGATTTTCCTTCCTTGTCTTGTTCTGCCTCAAATCTCATATTGCGTTTACTTTTTATTGGTGATCTTATCACTTAAAATTTTCTGAAGTTGTTATAACTTATGCTTACAAGTTATTAATCTGTTTGAGAAATACAAAGTCAGTTACTTGATTGTTTCTGGATGCATCTGTTCCGCCCGCCCACAACAGATCTTATTCTGATCAAATTCAAAATCTGTTGATATTTCTGTTATGGGTAAAGAATGCTTGGTTAGACTTTTGGCAGGAGTAGTCATAGATACTAGTAATCCTGTTTATAACAAATATAAGCCCTTAAGAGAGCGACACCCCAAAAGTTAGCTTTTGAGTTTTTGGGGTGTGATTCTCCTAAAGACTTATATTTATTAATTAAGCTATACCTCAATGCCGAAAAGTATGATATGACATACCTGCTGCATATAGCTTGAGCAAAAAACTCAAATTTTCCCCAATACCCCTTAGTCATTGAAGACCCTTTATCCTCTCGTTTTGCAAAGCCTAGTAAAATATTTGGTATCTGCATAAATGATTGGCTTTTTCTTTGGCATTATCATCTGCTCTCTAATGTAAGTGGAGGATGATCTTGAAATTCAGGAAATAAGCTCTGATGTTTGTTTTCTTGTTTACCTGATATTTCAAATGTCTGGATATTGAAATTGTAACAATTCAAATTCAAATTCTTAGTATTTTAAAATCCTGTAGAATTTGAAATGCTACTATCTAAACACAACCTGAAGGAAAACACAAATATTAATGTTGCCTCTTAGGTATACCGTATAATATAAACTTGGGTCTAGCGTGTTATTCTGTATGCTGACTAATCTACTGCAACTGATGGATTACAGGAGAAATTTGCTTCAATGATTGTGGATGCTGGGTTCCAAAAAGTAGAGTATGAGAATCTAGTTGGGGGAGTGGTTGCCATACATTCAGGATTGAAAATCTGATGGTGCATGCATCTTTTTGAGCTACACCTTTGAGATCAAATAAGATTTTGGTACAACTCTTGGGGAAAAGGAAAAGGAATGCCCTTCTATTTGATGTTTTAGTAAAGACAATAAATGCATTTCCCTTTTTTTTTACAGAACTTTATTGGCTAAAATGTAGAAAATTCTCCTGAATTTTAGTTAGTGTAAAAAAAAAACTACTAAATTTTGAAAAGTGATAGAAGACACATTAGAATTTTGATTTTATGCAAATAATCTCTTTTGTTAAGATTTTTATTTAAAAAAATTAAGTTTCTTTGTAATTTTATGATTATTGTTGTATATTGCATTAAGTCAAACTAAAAAATTAATTATTTTTTTCCTGAAATGAATTAATTATTTTTGTAATTCATAGTACAAAAGAATTAAAAAAAATCAATGAAATTTTTAACAAAATGAGTTAATTGAATAATATTGAAATTTCAAAGAGTCTTTTATCACTTTTCAAAATTCAAAATAGTTTTTGCATTGTGACCAAAATTCGGAGGAGTTCTTTTACATTTTGGCCAAGTTTATTTGTATGACTTCCCTTATGCTTTCTGACAATTTTTTTACAAAGTAAAAAATGCCAAACTATGCAAGTGAATTTTTGGGCCTCTTTGGTTAAGATTAAAGTTGGCAACTTTTTGTTTAAAAGTAGACTTTATCATGAGTCTCAAAACCTGTTCGGCCCAAATGGTTTTACCTGAAAATAATTAAATATAGGCAAAAATTGAATATGGGCTCCAAAAAGAAAAAGCTAAAATCAATTCCTATTGTTGGAGGTAGTCTAATCTTCGTGTTGAACTTGGAAAAATTTTAAAATAAAGCTTTGTTTTTTTTTTTTTTTGGCCAAAGCTATGAACCATGGACACTGACACGGACACGGGACACGACACGGACACGGACACGGACACAGCGACACGTCAAACTCTCAAAATTACGCGACACGACACGGCATATATTTATATATATATATAAATAATTAAATATTCATAATTTTTAATGAAAAAATTAAAAATTACAATTTTTATTCATAATATATGTCATATTTATTATTATTTTCTCTTGCCTATCATGTTAAAGTTACAAAAAATTGATTTATATTCTAAAATTTATGGATATGTGCCGTGTCGGTGTCATACGAGTGTCGGACACTGACACGTGTCTGACGCGGCGACACGTCTTCAAAATGAAGTGTTCATGCTTCCTAGGCCAAAAGCTTTGTTATTAATATAAAAAACATTTTTATCAATTTTTTCGATTAAATTATGAATATTTTTCGTCTATTTGTGTAGCGGTCTAAACGAAGATTAATTTTATTTGGGTCTCAGAAGGGAAACGGTCAAAACCCTAATTTTATCAATTTTTTCATCTATTATTAGTAAAAATAAAAAAAATTCATAAATAGAAACGTATTAATATAATTAGTATTAAACACAATTTTAACAAATCACTTTACTCAATAACTCGTTTATTCAAAAACAATATAAAAAACATTATCACTTACACACAAGTTTAAATTTCAAAAATACATAAAATCCTCTTTATTTGTCATGATTATTAGATATCATTTTAAATAATTTCATATCTAAAAAATTTCATTCACCCACTGATTACCCAAACACATATTACTATTAAAACACTTTTATTTATAATCCATTACTCAATTTAACGAATTCAAAATTACAAGTTATCTTTAATAAGTAATTTTTTGTCTATTACTCTTCACACTTTTTTTTTATCTCAAAGTGACTATTAAACTCAATTCGATTTTATTCATGGAAAGTCCCAACTAGCAAAAAAAACAAATTGTGAATCTGTATCTATGACTAGTTGGTGATATGTTAGAAAGAAAATAATTGTCAAAAATAACTCGTATTAGATTTATTATATTTAAATTTGAAATTAGAAAAATATAACTATATTTGTTTAAGATAAAAAATAAATAATTATGTAAACGTTTGAAACTTCTAAAATATTTTGAACCAAAATAAATGTTGGAGATCTTTAAGCATTCAACATATTCCAGCACAATTTTTCTTTTCTTTTTTTCTTTGTTGAAGGAAAAGATTAGTTAACTTTTGGTTTTTAAAATATCATATCATATTTTTCATAATCAATACGTACTTAATTACTTATTAACAAAACCCCAAGAAATAAAAAATAAAAAATATATATATTGCGTGAACCATTCGCTCATCTCTCCTCTCAAGGCACCCCGATGGGCCCCAGTTTCACGCCTTAACGGATAAAGTTAATAGCCACTTAATATTATGGCCAAAATCTTATTTTGATCTCTAATGTTTATTCTAAATTTCATTTTTGTTCTTAATATTTTTTCTATTTGGTTTTAGTCTTTAATGGTTTTCAATAGTTTTGCTTTGGTCCTTAATAGGTTTCATAATTGGTCTCTAACTACTAAATATGATCATATCTTTCTCTTTTGAAGTCCAAATATAATAAAATTGAAACTACAAATTACTCCTGACAAATACCAACTCTTACCCGTTGGAATTATTGGTAAACAATATCAAATCAAACGTGAAATTGAGCTAAAAAATGAGTGGTTTGTTTCATAAAGTTTGTCATATCTTTCTCATTTTAAGTTAAAATGGAACGAAATCAAAGTTATAAATTAACAAGTTTTTTCTCTATTTAATTGGGATCGTTGGCAAACGAGGTCAAATAATACTCCGAAAGTGAGCTTGGTCAAAACATCAATACCAACTTCAAGTTACTTACAAAAAAGAAGAAGAAGATTTACAAAGTCATGGGTAGAAGGAGAGAGAGAGAATGTCGAGGGGAGAGATAGATTATTTTCTTTTTGTGAAATAAACTAAAAACCTTAAGTTATTTCTTATTTCTTACATTTTGGTCCTATTATAGAGAAAAAAGTCCTTGATGTAAAAAATTTAAATTTTTAGGAGTTAAAAATTAATTTTGTCTTTTTTTTTAATAGAAAAATGGATGGAAACTGTTAAAAGACCAACTTTGTTAAGTTTTGAATAACTAAGGGACCAATATGGAACGAAAAATAACTAGGGGACCAATTTGGAACATTGAGCATAACTGGGGGACCAAAATAGGACTTTGGCCTATTTATTATGATTGCCTATTGGAAATTGAGTTTAGTGGGGCCCACCTTTTTCCTCCCTAACTGAAGCCAGAACCGTCCGTTCCTGAATATATAACCTCCACGTGGCGGCCATTCGTAGGTTCGGAATCTGGCTCGGTCACAGACACGTCGCACTTTTCTCTCCCACCCACCCACCACACCACTGTTTTGGTCTTTCATTTCACTCACCATTTTCATCTTTCAGCTTTTGCTTCTCTCTCTCTTAATTCTGTTGGCGCCATTGAAACCTGCAATTCCAAGCTGATAATCGGGTAATGGTTTCTACTGCCTTTGATTTCTCTCTTCTATACTTACCTCTTCCTTTCTTTCGCTACAAAACTAGGTCCGTTTCTCTCTCTTTATTTATTTAGCGGGAAAATGATTATCACTCTGCTTATTATTATATCATTGTTCATTGATTTGTAGCTGTTGTTGTATACTCGTTTACGGCTTCTTCTTTTTTTTTTCAGATATTTGAAAATCATTTTCACTGTTAAATTATTTTTAAAATGATGATCACTCCGCTTCTTATATTATTCATTGATTTTTAGCTGTTGTGTGCTCGTTTACGGACTTGTTTTTAGAAATTTGAAAATCATTTCACTGTTAAATCATTTTAGTCGGAAAATTTGCAATGGTGTGATGTCGTTTTGTTTTTTCCTATATTAGATATTTTAGTGTATGTGGCGAAATTTTGCCTTATAAACTGTTGTACAGCTTTGTAGTTCCGGACATATTCTGATATACAGGAGAATGAACATCATATATTTGCTTTCTTTTATAGGTATACAGATCAATGCAAATTGTAAACTCCTTTTATGGAATACTTGTTATAGTTACATTTATACTAAGTCGGATTTATGGGATTTACTTGAAATGCATTAATTGCAACCGGTGTTTTGTTTAGTTTTGTGATGGGTGATGACAGTATTCAACAGTATATCAGTATTAGATTTTAGTTTACTTAGTGGGAAATGTGATTGGATTGATCAGACTCACCCTGATTGAATGTTCATGGCTGATATGACCATGATATCTTTTAGCAGACTTTTAATTTTGAGGTCTATAGCTTCAACACCCTTTTGTGTACTTGATAGTTGATATCCTCGAACTGCCATACATTATGCTGTAGTAATCTTATTTTGACTAGAAATATGCAAAAATTCGTAAAATAAAGATCATAAGTGCTTATATCTTTCAAATGATTTAGCATTTTTATCCTTTGGAATTTAATTAGTGCTAGTGGGAAAACTAGTCTTGTAATTTTGCAAGTTTATATTTTTCGGAGATTTTTTTCAAGAGAAATCAATTTCTCAATGATAAGATTCATTCAGAAGGACACTTCCAATGATTTTTTAGAAGGATGAAGTAGAGTGCGTATTTTCCTCTTTTTAGTCATTGAATGGATTAAACCAGTGTTGTCTTGTGATGCAAATTTTACGACAGATGATTGCAAGATATTTTCTCAATGGGAGGAGCTTGTTCTAGGAAGCAAAGGCAAGACAATGAAGATAGTCCTCCTAGAGGACTTTCACGAAGATATTGCAAAAGTGGGAGTTTTAAATGGCTAACATCCTCAGCTTCTAGTCCCTCAATGAATTTCCATTTACATAGAGGAGGATGTCCATCACTATTGGACTTGTGCATCCGGAGAATAAGTGAGGTATTTTCTAGTCAAAAAATTATTCTTGGTCTTAAATTTTTGTTTTTGATTTGGATAGAATCACTGCAATCTTTCCTCAACAGGATATTCATAAATATAGCGCAATTTCTATGCTCCCACCTGATATAAGTCAGCAAATTTTTAATGAATTGGTGTACTCCAGACGTCTGAATGGTGCCTTCCTTGAAGCTTTTCGAGACTGTGCCCTCCAGGTTAATCATTTTGCACTAATTAATATGATAATATTAATTATCTGTTAATTCTAGTCATTAATTTTTTTTTTTGAATCCAATTAACTCAAGCTCCTCTTATTTCATGTTTAACAGGATCTTTACTTGGGAGAATATGGCTGTGTGAATGATAGTTGGATGGATGTCATTTCATCACAAGGGTTGTCTTTGCTTTCTGTGGATCTTTCTGGATCTGATGTCACTGATAACGGGCTGGCATATCTTAAAGATTGCAAAAATCTCCTAGGCTTAAATCTTAATCATTGTGACCACATTTCTGACAATGGTCTGAAGTACATCAGTGGTAGTCTTCTTTTCCTTGGTTCTTTTGTTCTTTCTAATCAGCTCACCACTTGTGCATCTGAATGTACTGGGTATATCATATATTTATGTGTCTGTGAGTGTGTTTTATGCATGTATACTTACATGTAGCTAAATAATATTTAAGAATGCTGAAAATCAATGGAAGGATATAACAAACTAGAGGTTTTGCGTGCCCTAACGGGCACGCAAATATGTATGTAAAATATAAAATTTTTTAAAAATAATTTGTTAAAAGAGAATATCATAGAGTACCCAAGTGTCACTTTTTAAATCACCGAGTACTAAAGTGAAATATGACCAAACCATAGAGTAAAAAATGTAATTTACCCTTTTTTATGGAGTTTAAAATATTAATGAAAATCAAAAGTAACTTGTTTGGGGTGAGAGAATGTGGGCTAGAGGAAAGTGGGTGATTTCTTTTTCTTTTTTATTTTTTTAATTCAGTAATTTTGACCAACCATAAAGGGGTGGAGCCATATAATATAGTATAGATATAGATATAGATATATATGTATACATATACGTATGTGTATGTGTATTTAAATGTAATTATGTTGTGTATGTGTATTTAAATGTAATTATGTATATATGTGTATATCCTATATTGTTTCTTCGATGTTGGTCTTTTGCTTCATTTTGGGAAAGAATAAAAGAAGATTATTGAATACCATAAATGACAAATAAATTGTGTAATCTGTGTAAGTGCGCTTGTTTGAAAGTGGGATTACATGCTGTCTTTTTAAATCATTATTTTATATCTTACAAGAAGTTTGTCTAGCATACTCACTGCTAGTTTGTAGAAACATTTCTTGTAGTCAGTTATATAGCCTAGCCACCTTATATATATATATATATATATATATTTTATCTTTTTTCAAATTCATTTGCTATTGAAAGAAGAGTTAGAAATTTTACACTTCTCTTTGCTCTTTTGTGATATTGATTAATAGCTATGTAAAAAATCTTAAGCAACTCATATGCTTGAATTTTTTCATTTTTTATTAATAACAATAATAGTTATTATTAGGTATCTTTCCTTTACTTTTCTGCATTGAGAAATATGATGTACGCTTGTAGCTAACTTCAACCAAACAGCCACTACCACGGACTTTTCTGGCAAGGAACTTTTTTCAACCATCCATCAAATAATCAATATAGATTTTCTTTGTTTGATGTTCAGGTTTTTTTTCCCCTTTGATATAGAAAATCCTGCATATCTGGGATTTAATATTTCAGTTGAAAAGTAAAATGCAAATAATGTATCAGTATTTCGTTTTGTTCCCTTTAACATCTGCATGTGGCATTTTTTGGTTGATAAATTTCTCCAAAGTCTTATGATCTGGCCTTCTTTTCATAATGAATGTAATGCTGAATTGCTAATGTTCAAACAAAGTTGTTTATAGCCGAAATCCTTATCCTTAAGTTGATTTTTCTGGGAAGGTTTACAGCTACTGTAATTTAATATCCCAGGTCTATCAAACTTGACTAGTCTGAGTTTTAGAAGAAACAATGCAATTTCTGCTCGAGGAATGAGTAACTTTTCTGGTCTTGTTAACTTGGTCAAGTTGGATTTGGAGAGGTGTCCTGGGATTCATGGAGGTCTTGTTCATCTTCAAGGTTCTTTCTTAATTAAATACCATTCTTTTCTTGGTGCATTTCTTTACAACATTATATGTCCTGTTCTGTTGTATTATCTTACTTCACTTTGTTGAATGAGGTTTTTAGTTGTGACATTTTGCTACAAATTAACTGGAATCTAATTTTTTACTCCCCAGAAAAGTGGAATCTAATTCTAAGACACCTGGGGCAGCAAGTTTTCCTTATTGAGCAAGTTTGCATTATGGATAGATCAAATAAGAAATAAAAATCTGCCAATATTTTTCCTTTTTGCTAGAATTATTTGCAGCTATAATTATGTATAGGTGTTGTGTGTCTGAGCGTAGAAAGGGATCAAATTCATGATGCTCCATTATGTTACATTAGTTTTGGGGCAGCCTCCTGTGACCTTTCTGTATCTATCATCTTTTTACATTTCTTGATCTAGTTATAGCTATAAAATGAGGGATTGGAGGTAATGGAAATTAATAAAGGCTCTAGAGCGAATAATGAATTTCTTTTTTAATACAAAACTCAAGGAAAATTGAAAGAGGATGCATGTAATTGAAAAAGATGGGCCTGTGTGGGTGTTATCTTCCCTTTGTGAAAAGGTAAATTACAAGAAGGCAGGGCAGGCAGCCATAGTGAGTGTACAGCATGACAAATATTGTCTGGAAATAATGTGTTATTGATCTCATGTAAGTGAAGGTATTTATACAAGTGAGTAATGAATCTATTCTAGGAAGGAAAACACAAAAGAGTAATTACAGGAGAGATTATAGCTAATTACTAATCACAATCCCTAATGTTAATACTAGAATAATTACAGATATTAATCAGATATTGTATCAATCTAACACAGCATAGAAATTTAACCAATTTCAGTACAATGATATAATTCATACATTTCAGGTTTGAACAAGTTGGAATCTCTCAATTTGAAGTGGTGTAATTGCATAACTGATGCTGACATAAAGCCTCTATCAGGTTAACTGCATCTTACTTTACCTTGACAACAACAGCTAAAATTTTTTTAACAGTTGAAAAATAACTAGTTTGACGGGTTTTTTAAATGCATCTTGTGCATTTATTACAATGTATTAGTTCTGTTTCAAACTATTGCTGTCTCCTATGACAGTAACTGAGCTAAATTTCTTAACAAATAAAATGTACCATTCTCATTGATCTAATTTTGACTGGATGGTGTAATTGGCTCATTGCATTATGTCAAACATTGGTTTTATGAAGAATGTGCATAGGTTTTCTTACATTAATCTTTGCTCTCTGCATCTCTTGTTGCAAAATCTTTGAGAATCCTTTCTTCACTGGGTATACAAACTGGTTGACAGTAGAAGCAGTTATCATTATACACAAAAACAGTGACGGCTACATACAAGAACCATTTAATTATCATGTCAGCATGCAGATGTCTATTAAAAGTTCAATCATCATCAGCTTAGTTTATTACAATTACTGAAAGCGAAGATGTGGTTCAGTAACTGACTGTTTTATTTCTCTTTTCAATATGCCTTCAGAGCTTGCAAATTTGAAAAGTCTAGAGATTTCGTGCAGCAAAGTTACAGATTTTGGCATCACCTTTTTGAAAGGTATTATGGCTACCCTTGTCTTACTATGATTTTTAAGGGAATATTTTACAGCAGCAGACTTTATGTGATTATCTGACAGAAAGTGTTTATTATTATAATTATTATTATTATTTCTTTTTGTGGAAATGTGCGATTAACAGTTTCAAGTTTCTTATAGCAGTGCTTTTGAAAATTTTCTTGAGTTAATCCTATTAATAGATATATTTTCCCACAACATCTAGTTTCCCTCTTTTGCTTCCCTGGTCCTGCATCACTCAGCTTAACAGTTTGAAGGAAAATTTTATTTTTATCTTTTCTTATGCATGTCCTTGTTCTTCCATTTCAATTATGTGTTGGCTTATTTCAGGATTACAAAAGCTTGCTCTGTTAAATTTGGAAGGATGCCTTGTAACCTCTGCATGCTTGAGTTCTCTTGCAGGTTGCTTTACTTCATTGACTTTTAAGCTTATTCTGTTTATAGGCTTGTGATAACATTTAGGCTGTCTGAGAAATAACTTTACTAGCCTCTAGGTTTAAAATATCAGGTATTGATTTGAGCAGAGTATGGCTTAGATTATGATCCCAATTTTTTCTTTTCTCAGGGCGGGGGGATTCACAAGTCAATACCATCATATTATAACCAAAAAAAAAAAAAACCATCATTTTATTTTCCCCTCTACTATATTCAGTAGCTTTTGGGTTCTAACATTAGGTTTCTTACTCATTTGTAAAAGAAGAGGTGTCAGCTTAAATGTTAATGACAACTATGTTTGTTAGAAATAGGAAGTATAAGTTTTTTTGCCTTTTCTGAATAGATTGAGTTTGAATTCCCACTTAAGTTTTGATTTGACATTGTTTCATTTCTTCAGAGATTCCTGCACTGTCAAACTTGAATCTTAATCGATGTAATCTTGCTGACAAAGGATGTGAAAAGTTTTCACGTAAGTGACTAATGATTATATTATTATTTATTTTAGGGTGTAGTTTTGTAATTTAAAATATAATTATACTTTTACATTATATGGCATAACTATTCTTGGGGTTGCTAAATCTTCACCATTGCTTTTCTTTTTGTAGGATTTGGAAATTTGAAGTCATTGAACTTGGGATTCACTGACATAACAGATGCATGCTTAGCACACTTGAAAGGTGATTAAAATTATTTACCAGATTCCCTGTTTTCCTCTTTCCTATCCTCATCCCTCTCTTTTCTTCTGTATGACAATGGTAGAAATTTCTTTAATCCAGAATATGGCGTGGAAACAAACTTTCTACGACCTCTAATAGATAGATACATGTACTGTTTCAATGTACAAAATGGACTTCTTTTTTTCTTTATTCAGGCAGCTGGGGAGCACCTTTCCATGACTGCGAGGTGTAAAATTATAATATTGTAACTATAAAATACCCTTCTATACTAGTGCATAAAAATTCATCTTCAGCTCCAAAAGTGTTCATATTAATGGCTTATTTCCATTGGGATAACTTATTTAGCATATGGAGCTTTAACTTTTGTGCATGATTTTGCCATTTTGTTAATGGATTTAACTGAAGAAAAGCTACATTTTTCTGAGTTGGCAGCACAAACACATGAAAATTACTTGAAAAGGATACTTCTATTTAAAATATTAATTTTTGTTTCCTAAGCAGGATTGACAAAGTTGGAGAGCTTGGTTCTTGATTCATGTAGGGTTGGTGATGAAGGATTGGTCCACCTGGAAGGTAATTATTTGAATCTGTTCATTCTTTTCCGTTGTCTATTTGTTATGACCACCAATTCCTGGATAAGAAATTTGCTCAAAAAAATCGAAAACAGGAAATATTTAAGTTAACTTATAATATTCATCATAGCTTGATAATTCCAAGTTTTTGTAAGAATGCTTGTGCTCCGTGTGATTTATCTCTGGAAATGCACATTGCTACCTCAAGCAAGAGCGTGACTCACATTTTTTTGTCAATGATTTTAGGCCTTAGGCAAATGAAATGCTTGGAACTGTCTGACACAGAAATGGGAAGCAGCGGGTTACGCCATTTATCTGGTTAGATATTGCCTAATTTCTATGACTTTGTTAGCTGCTGTGTGAAGATTGAATGCTTTCATGAGCTGGTTGGTTCTTTCTGAAATGTGATTCGAGGTCTTATACTTGAGTAAAAACTCCCAAGATGAACTTATCTACAAATATGCATGAACTTCTTTGCTTTTGACAAACTACTATTTTAACAAGGGGTGCACACGGGCTGAGCCAAGTTTTGTGTGGACCCAGGGCCTTGGATGGTTATAATAGGCCAAGCTGGGCCACCAGACCAATGTCTTTTTTTTTAAAAAAAATCATAAATTTAATTTAAGTCATTTGTTTATTTTATATATTTTTTGACTTGTGTACATTGATAAAAAATAATTTTACATGTGTTTAATAATGTTTATATTAATAAAAATATCTGATTTGATTTATTTATGAACAAAATGTTAATTTAATTGAGATTAATTTGTTTATATTTTATGTATTTTCAAAATGCAATTAATAAAAAACAATACATGCATACATATTCTATACCATAAAAAGAGTATTTAATAGTAGAAAATATAAATACATATTGTAAGAAAAATTATTTAAAAAAAGGAAATGGAAGTATTGAGAGCCAGGCCAACCAGGCCTTTGTTCACCCCTTGTTAATTTAAAAGTTGTTATTACCAATAATTTGATCCTTTTCCATCCAATTAATGAAGAATGAAGTTGGACAAATAAATATGCTGTTGATTGTTTATTGCCTATCAATTCATTATCCTTAAACGCTGGTTCCAGTATCTGGACTTATGATTAGATACTTTATGTTTATGAAGAACTTGCATGTATTTTATACTTACAAACTAGGTTAAGTTCAAAAGGTTACAAGTGCAATTCACTTATCACTTACGCCCTAATCTTAGCCTAGTTGTCACACACTCAAACTAATTCTAACATTATTCATTATGTTCGAAGTTTTTGTAAACCTTTGCTTCAGTTCTTCCATTGTAAACTGGAAGTTGGTATCATTGCCTGTTTTGAAAGATTTCTTGATAGACTGTCTCTGCCATATAACTAAGAAACATCATATGCATGGGTTATTGTATGTAGAATAATGTGACCATTTATGCCATCATGGACTAGTTTTCCTATATTGATTATAATGTCATTCTGTTTGATATAGGATTGTCTAGTCTGGAGAAAATAAATCTGTCATTCACCGAGGTCAGTGATTTTGGTTTGAGGAAACTGTGTGGCCTTTCATCTCTGAAGTCTCTTAATTTGGATGCTCGCCAAATTACTGATGCTGGACTTGCAGCCCTTACAAGTATGTTTTCTCATGAAAATGATTCAGTTTGGAGTACTTTTTTTTATTTTCATTATTTTTTATGGGTTCTATATCCTGTTCAATCTGATTGACTTTCGGTTAAATTTTTGTTTTTAATCTCTAATTTGAAAATTTATCATAAATTGTCCTCTATTTACTGTGGTAAAATGTTTGGCGCTATAATCTTTTTAAGCTTAGAGCTTGATGTGGTGTCATGCGTCCTCCTCAATTCAATGATGCAGGTTTGACTGGGCTTACTGACCTGGATTTGTTTGGAGCAAGGATAACAGATGCTGGAACAAACTATTTGAGAAGTATGTACTGTCATTCTGATATTCTAGTTTGCTACAAGTATTCTAAGAGGTTTTAACTGCATATGTAGTATCATCAATTTGAATAATTCTACTTTCATGGATTTAAAGAGAAAGCAGAAGTACTTTTAGTTATTGTTATGGTCAAATCGCATTCTTGAACATGGTGTTATCTGTAGGGCTCTGATTGTTTCATGGAAAAATGAACATTTTTAAAATACATATTTTTATTTGGAATTTTTTTTTGAATAACGTGTCTATATATAAAGTGTCTACGGAAAATTTCTACTTGGGCTCAAATGTAGAATTGGCTCATGGTAGGCAACAGTAGCTGTAGTAAGCTTATAACAAGGGGCTAAAGTAGAAATGCAATTGGTTTCCATGAGAAATTTTTCCTATGAAACAAATGGGAGCCTCAGGGAATATTGAAAACAAAGGGCTTTTAATACGTGAGGTTTAGTTTACAGTGAATACAATAGTCATGGACTTGTAAGCATGATCTGTTTTTAAGATCTTGATTCTGCTACTGTAGTACGTGGTATGTCCCATTCACCTCCCTCTCTACACGTCTAGGTTTACTAGTCTCCACTTTCTCATTTGAAGGCTATGCACCTACGCACTGGTTTTCATCTACATTTTGAGAATCTTTTCTACCAAACAAGCTTCAACACCAATCTTAATTCCTTTCCTGGTTATCTGCATGTTGTAGTAGGTGCATGTTAGTGTTAGTTCTTTGACTAAGCCGATATCAGTTCTAATTGAACTGTATTCGTGGTGAAACAGACTTTAAAAGCCTGAGGTCCCTCGAAATATGTGGAGGAGGATTGACGGATGCTGGTGTGAAAAACATCAAAGAGCTTTCATCTCTGAAGTTCCTAAATTTATCACAGAACAGCAGCCTTACAAACAAATCTCTGGAGTTGATTTCTGGTATGTAGCAGAACTTTTTCTTTTTCGACAAAGACATTCTCATTTTATATTTTTATTTGCTCTGTTTTTCTTGGACATGTGAGAAACCGAAATAAACAAACAAATAAAAAAAAAAAAAAANAAAAAAAAAAAAAAAAAAAAAAGGAAAGCAAGTTGTAGGGTTAGAGTTATAGATTGAACATGAATAACTGTAACTTCGTTTTAATAATCTCCACTTGGCGAAGAACAATAGTTTATGTGAATTTCTGCAGTTGTTTTTAAGATTCTCAAGAAAAACTTCCTATAAACTAAGTCTATATCAGTATTCAGTCCTGAGATAACTCTAGATCGTCAATTCCTAGTTAAGCATGACCATTTTGAAGCTGAAAATATGCTCAGACAAAAACTCATTTACGTACGTGCTTTGCATTTACTTGCGCGCGCAGAGGCACCAAATTTTAGCTGTTTGTAATTTTATCTTTCTGCTTACTTGATTTTACATGCAATTTCAGGCTTGACAGGATTGATCTCTCTGAACGTTTCAAATTCTCGCATCACCAGCGCTGGGCTGCAACATTTGAAACCGCTCAAGAATTTGAGATCTCTGACATTGGAATCATGTAAGGTGACAGCAAATGACATCGAGAAACTTCAGTTTACAGACCTACCGAATCTGGTTAGCTTTCGGCCAGAGTAGGCTTTGGAGGTATCCTCTTATATATATGTATATATGCTGATAGTGTCATATTTGGCAAGTGTTGAAAGAAGACCTCAACTTGTACATATATCAATGACTTCCGTGTTAATTGTCTCTCATTGTATTGCTTATTTGACATATTAGTGTACATATTAGCATAAACCTATATGGGTATGATTTGGCTATTCACATGGGAGGTGTTAATTTCCTTTTTGTATGGTCTGAACTATGGAACTTTCTTTCATGTTATTATGAATCTATGATAATGATAGTGTACATAATAACTTTATTGGTAAGATTTGGTCATTTGCTCAGCAATAATACTATTTTGTTAAGGGTAGTGGTTTTGTGGGATAAGTAAGTTGAATTTGCACAACCTCTACGTGGACAGCTTTTTTGTTTTATTGGGTCAATAGCAATTAAAAGGAGGGGTAACTGGGTAAGTATTGGTCTGGTTTGGTTTATTTATAACCAAACTGATCAAATAGGTTAATTAGAAAAAGGATGTATTAAAAAAGTTATTTTTTTATTATTTTTTAGCATTAAATTACTTAAAAAGAGAGATTATGCCACTTGGCAATTGTATACATACTCCACTCTGCCTTCTTAGAATTTCTTGAAGAAAAATCATTCAATTTAACTTGCTTTAACTGAAATAATTAAATTTTAGACTGAATTAAAATTTTAGTCAGTTTGAATTGAATTGAACAGTATATTTTAAACTTTATAACACTAGTTATTTTTCTTTATCGGCCGGATTTTGACTCGGCATATAAAATGTAAAAATTTTAAATTCTTTGAAAATTCAAAGTTAATAAAATAAAAGATAATACAAAATTGAAGACTGCAAAAACGTGAAATGCTATTGAAGCTTAGATGAAGATTGTATTTTTTTTTTTTCTTGTAATTATGGACACGCAAGTTTTTCGAAAGTTTACTTTTAGTCTCAATGATATCTTGTTTTAATTTTAAATACGATAAATTTAAAATTATTTTTTTACAATTTTTTTTTAATTGTGATGTTGAATAGAATGACTTTATAAATATATAAATAAAAAAATATAATTATTTTAAATACAAATTATTTATAATTAATAAAATAAAGATCGAAACCTCCAATTGGTCTCTTATATATGAAGTGGATTTCAAATTGATCCCTTAAGTTTCATTTGTTTTAAATTAATTTTACATGTTTTCATTACTTCCGAATTGGTCCAAAAATAATAAATGTGATCATACATTTTTTGTTTCCAATTCAAATGCTTTCTTTTTACGAGTACTTTGGAATTATCAACTAACGAAGTTAAATCAAGTCTTTAAAGTTAGATAACTCTTTTCACGGTCGAACAAGTGAAATCTATCATACCTCTCATTTTCATGTACGAATGTAATGAGTTCAAAACTATATGTTGACTCTTGAAGAGTTTTTTCTCTACCCAGTTGAAATAGTTAGTAAATAAGGTCAAATTACGTCTTAAAAATAAATAAAATTAATTTGAAAAATTATAAAAACATGTAAAACAAATCTAAAACAACATAAATATATAGGAGCCATTTTAAAATCCACCCTATACATAAGAAATCAATTTGGGATTTTGGCCTACAATATAACTATAAATCTAAATAACAATAATACATATTTATAAATCTATAATTTCACCCGTTACCACATGAATGATTGTAATTAAGTTAGAAGTGAAATAGATGATTTTTTTTAATAGATTTGCAACATTTTATATTGAATTTCATACTATTTTTTTACATTTTCAGCAAAAAAAACTAAAAAGATAATTTTTTTCAAAGAAAAACACTACCACCTGACTGACTTTTTGAAAATCGCTCCAAGTTACCAACCCAATTCAAGGACCATCCAAAACAAGCCAATCTCCTAAACAATCCAATGATGTAAACCAAGTTGCCTTCACGAGTTCAGGTCTAAACACTTGATCCAATCCGAGTTTCATAACATCGGATATGATCAACCTTGTTCGTTTTCGTTAGACTGTAAAACAAGCAACCCACTTTCAAAGTCTAATTTAACCTTAGTTGTCGAGGATCTCAATTCAACAGAGAATAGACTTAAAAAAGTATTGGGGGTACAATCGAAGATTGCAGTTTAACTTTGGTGGCACCAAAGTTTCTTCAAAAGTATAATATCTGAACCGGCGCGAGTCATGGAAGTGAGATTCTCAAGAACAAGAAAGTTGCAATGGAAGTCAGAGACCATCAACAAATTAATAATAATTGACCAAAAGCGAGCTAGATTTTTTATATTCAACTGCTTAAGACTAACGAAGTTTACAATCAGATGGAAAATGTAATATTAAATAGCAGAAGTAATCAACATTTTTAAAGATTGCATAACGGGTAAAAAGATCAAAGATATTTCTAGAATTCTCCTTTTGTGCGTGAGAAAGCTCTGCTATTAAAGCTCCTAAGAAAATAACTTACACATATCCTGAACCAACTTGTCAAATCTACATCTTTGGGCGTCATTCTTCAGTAAATTACAGGTCATGAATCACAAACTGCAGATGAAGAAAAGGATCAGCTTTGTAAGTCACTGAACTGAAGCTACAAAGGCAGGAAAGGAAGCTAGGGCTAACAATCCATAAAAAGCCAGATGCTCGAAAATACTATAATGAAATTCTACATATATAACATGGAGATTGAAAGAAATTTTCACATATATTAAGCAAGTACAATGGGGTATTGGACTATGGGTAGAACCAAGTGGTTGATGTGATTGTGAATAAGCCTCCGTTACACATAGGGATGATCAAAATATCTATACCCTATAAGTACTCTGAGGTTTTACCCTATATGTTCATGTCCATCGTCAATGGGTCCGGAGATAGATAAAGCATACTTGACCTGTAATAGTAAATATTTATTTTTATATATAAAAATAGTCTTTTTAAACTTTGTGTTGAAAAAATGTAGAATTATAAGGATAAAAATATTAAATATTTCATACATATTGAAGTAATTTAATAGTATATTCATATTTATTTTTTATGATAATAGATGTAAAAATTTAACGAAAATAGATTTTCTGCTAATAAAAATAATTTATTTTAAAATTCCACCGCCTATGAGTCCAAGTATGAGAATTTGACTATTTATAGGGTTCAAGGAGATGATTGATTTTGATACCCGCTCAAGTCCGAGTCCGGGTCTGAGAATCATAGTACCCTTACCCATACCTACAATCATTTTACGCATTGTATCAAGAGAGTAGATCAACTAACTTGGAGTGCTCTGCATTAAGTGAGGTACGTACCAAATTTTTTAAAGGGCAGCAAGCCAAGTATGTAAAAGAAAATTGTTTTTGACTGATAGGGATCATCTCTGGGCTTGATCAGAAGCAGCGCCGACTGAAGCAGCTGCTACATTGCTTGCTGACCCATTTTCAATGGGTGGAGCTACACCCCATTTGCCTTCAGATTCAAGAGGCTCAAAGACATGAACTCCACCATCTGACAGTCCAACGGCAAACTGATTTGGTTCTTGAGGATGTGCTGCGATCACAAGTGGCTGCACACTGCATAAAACCAAAGGTTTGGTTTCAATACAAAAATAAAAATCTTAAGAAAAGAAAATAAAGAAAGCTGTATATCTAAAATGATCCAAAATAAACTTTGTAAAGAATTGACTATCTTGAATGACAAACTCTAGATCAACTCTCTTCCCATTTAGACAGCAACTGAAACAGCTTAGAGGACTAAAATCATTGAATTCAAATAAAGCTCTTCCACAATGACAGGCTGTTTCAGTTGTAGATGTAATTAACAAAGGAAGTTTGAATAATCAAGTACTAATATCCTGGAATAGATATCATGCCAGGTGAGATAAAGTACATTGTTAAACACATATAAGCTGATGAAAGAATGCATCACCTGACAGTTGCTGGAAGATAAGAAGAAGGATTGATACGACAACGTATTTTGAGGTTTGGAGAAGTAAATACAGAGACTGTGCCATCTAAAAAGCTGGCATATACCAGTTGACTATCACATGAGAAAGTTGCATGTGATATCGGAGCAGCAGAATCTCGTGGGAACCACTATTCAATTCAAATCAGTTGCATCAGATAAAGACACAAAAGGATAAAAGATAATCACACAACACAGACGAAATGGATCCATGAGAGTACCTGCTTTAGACATTCTAGTTTTGATGTTTCAAAAATTGCGAGTTGAGTTTCATGTACAACCAAGAACTGTATCTGATCCAGATGAAACTGTACACGGGTATCCGCCAGCGCTGTAGGAGGCCTCCCAGCAGGAAGCTGCAAGAATCTGCTTCTCTGCTTTTCCCAGCCATCAGTATTCCACACACAAATCTGCAAAAAGTAGACACACAACTCAGTGGGGACTCTCCATCCGATAACTTATGATGAAGAAGCTATGCTCCAACGGGATTCATGATTTTTGAAATACAAACCATAGATGCTAAATATGAAGTTCCATTAATTCATAGGAAGGTCAGATTCTAGATTTGGCGATAGATCAGAACTTGTTACCTGTGCATCAGCCCCAGATGATACCAGCACATTCAATACATGAGAGAAAGCAAGACCGGTTATTCTTTTAGTATGCCCTTTCAGTTTACTTTTAACCTGCAAAAAGAGCTCTTCATAAACATAAAGTATCTCATCATAAGTCCAGATATTGTTTCAGACACTAGACAACATTGATACCTCATCTACACGGACATTATATATCTGAATGGTGGAATCATCCATGCCAATAGCAATAATATTGTTATCCTGAGGATGGAAAGCAAGAAAGGTTGCCGCAGGTGGTGGAGGCATGAAAGTTGTCATTGTCTGCACATAGAAAAGGAAATCAAGATTAATTAACTGCCAACGCAATAAATACATACATACATACATATATAAACAACAAAAGTGGCCCACAGATCACCTTAAAAGTCATCATATTGAACAGGGAAATCTTCCCTCCAGATGCTGACATTACATAAGAATCGTTTTTGGAGAGTGCAAAGCAGGGCACAGCATCCTCAGGATTGCTGTCAGCAATGTCATTGGTCATCAGGATTCCACTAGATGGTTGCCACAACTGAGGTGACACACTGGCAGTGGCCTGCAGGTTGAAGCACCAATGTGAAGAAATTACATAGTTCCTTTTAAAATTATACAATACAATAGTAGAGCATGACAAGCAAATTCACACAATCATACATCATACCTTGCCAGAAGAATTACGGTCACTACGTTGCCATTTCCAGAGCAAATGAATGGCATTAGATGATAATGCCAATATAGCATTACCAGAATTTGTATATATCAACCTTGATATCTATCATAAAACCCAAAAATAAATAAATAATAATAATCAGGACATACTTTTCAAAGGCTTTAAATCAAAGCAAAGGTAGAAAGCAAATAGCATACCTTTGTCACTCTTACATTCTCAGGTAGCTTTAAGGATCTGAATTGAGATGGTTCACTGATGTCAGTGAGCTTCCATATCTTTGACTTATCATTGGATTCTTCGGTTATTCTAGGTTTTACATCACCCATGTTGCGGGTATCCCCATTCTAATAAGAAGCAATTTGACATGTCAGTGAAATATTTAATTGTAGCAGTTGTAATGAGATGCTCAATCCACTGTCCCAGAGGGGATGAGCAGGAGAAAACACATCACTTAGCATAGAATATGTGTGCGTTAAAAAACAAAGAAAAATGTACAAAACCACAACAGGTGGCAAGCAAGAAAATAACAGGTTCTAATTAATTAAATGAAAACAAGATCCACAAACCATTCCAGCAATAGCCACCACAGATGAACCCCTATCTACAAGTGCAGCACTAGTAGCAGCAGCAGCCGCCGAAATTGGATTTATTGTAGGCTTCTCCAAAACACCATGCACTAGATTAGATTTTATTGCCATGGCTTCAGATGTTCTAGATGCATCATATAAAGAATTCTCAAATGCCCGCAACAATCTTGTACCATCTGCATTGGCTAAAATTTTAATTCCATTTTCATTAGCGGAGACAGCCAAGAGAGTTCCATCTTTGTTGAAACGAATTCGTGGGCTCGCCTAGATATCAGATAAGGTAACAATAAGAAATCATAACATCCAGATAGTATTTCCCAGGTTTGCAATAAATGAATGAACTTACTGGAAGACCTCCGTCAGCATCAATAGTTGTCAAAAGCTGAACATTGTCCATGTCCCAGAATTTAATGGAGAAATCATCACCAGCAGCCAAATACCGATTCTTTGTTGTATCAAATTGCACAACACCCAAAGACCGCTTACGGAATCCTTGATAAGTCCTCTTGACAGCTCCTTCACTTTCATTCCACTCAACAATAGAGGATTCTCCATCTTTGCTTGTCCCACATGAAAAGAGTCTATAGTATAGATTCACAAGTGAAACATTTTAACATATCAACAAAGAGTGATGAGAACAAACACTATAATTCACTTATACGGAAAGAATTAGAACAGGACAAGTAGTTGTGGTTGAGAATATTGACCTTGTACCATCAGCACTGTAAGCCATGGTTGTGCACCAACGTCCAGGAGCATCATAATCAACACGAGATCCCAAATTGTCATATAACCACGCTTTTATCTTTCCATCTAAAGCTGTTGAAAATATAAACTAGAAAAGCAAAGCAAAGAGTATCAGAAAGAAAGCCAAAGAGATAGAAACAATCAATGACTTTATTTTGGGGAACTGTAATAGGATTGCAAAAGTTTCATAATTCAATATTTCTACCTGAATATTTTCTTTATAGTGAGGGCAGACAGAATAAACTGGAGCTTCATGACCTTCAAATGTATACTGTTTTGCACCAGTAGCAGCATCCCACACCTAGAATTACAAAATTTAATTAACAATGTACAATGACTTGTCTACTAGAGAAATCTTGTCTAATCTTGACAAACTTACCTTAATGGTCTTATCATCACCACATGTTATGACACATAGTTGCTTATTTGGATGGGAAAAAGCTAGATCATTCACTCCACCAACATGAGCATCAATCTAGGTAAAGAAAATGGATTAATTAAACAGAAAAGGCACAAAGTATACACCATGTGAACACACATATTGAATATTACCTCCAGGTGCTGCCGTACATCATCCCCACCATGGTAAGAGTATATTTGAACAATGTGCCTTGAGTAAGCAACTCCTGTTTATTAGAATAAAACAGAACACTAGTGATTAGTCAAGCCAACTTTTAAAAGCTTATATGGCTTAAATCATTATATATATTGTCCAACAAAGAATTCACGAACACTCAACATACCAAACAATGCACCATCTGGACTCCAAATCACACGATTGACAGAAACACTAGGATCTTTGACAAGAGCAGCCTAAATTTGATAATGATTAGTTTTCTTTTCAGTCATAACAATATTACAAGTCTTAGTTCAGTACTATTTGGAAAGGTAAATAATGAATATATATGAGAAAAAAACCTGAAGTGGCATTGAACAAGCACTAAGATCCCAAACTTTGAAATTCCTCAATACCAATCGCTCGCGAGAACCTACTTCCCACAATGCAATGTCCCCAACATTGGTACCAACTGACAATATTGCATCAATACAGGCAGAGTCAATAGCCAATATGAATAATAAATATAATTGTTAAAGCACGTTGATTCCACTATTTGAAGGCAAAGAATAGCAGCAGACCAAGAAGCAGGGTCTGTTGAACCGGATGAAAGTCCATGCTCATGGGAGATGAACCCTGATTCAGTGTTCTTGTGACAGTCTTTGGTATATCATCAGGTGCAATAAAAGCCTGACCATGACCATGGCCTGGGAATGCTGCTGGCAACACATTAACAGGTAGGCTTACCTGAACAAAAAAGCTAATTATTGATAGCAAACACCTTGATGAATGAAATTACTTATAAAAGAACAATGCCATAACTAGTATTTTGAAACCATGTGTAACAGATTACCTCATCCGACATCCCCATTGGCCTTGCTCTCTTAGAAACATGATCAGAATCTCCAGTAGGGTAGTCAGCAGAAGGGTTTGTTGGAGGAGTCCTTGGGTGCTTCAAAGCAGCTTTACAAGGAAATGGAACAAGCCCAAAGTTAAAAATCTTAGCACAACTATGTATGAAGATTTGAGAAAATAAAGCAAAAGAATGTAAAACCTGGGATTGATGGAGCACCAAGACCTATAGCACCTCCTCCAGAAACTGCAGCATGGGCTACGGTGGTAGGATTTGACATCCAACCAGCCAGGGGTGTTGGTACTGGCGCTGGTGTAGGTTGAAAGGGCTGTAAACATGAAGCACCAAAGTGAACAATCCCACACCAAAAGAAACACATTATGTAATTCCTGCCTATAAGACCAAATTAAAGTTGACAAGCAGTTTTAAAACCCACCCCATGTGCACCAAGAGGAGGAAACCCGCCAGCTTTTGGTAAGGCTCCAATAAGTGGACTATTAGCAGGTGATGGAGCCCGAGCACCATTAGGCTGTCCACACGAGTGATCCACAAAAAGGGTTTTTATATCTGGATTTGGCCGAGGATTCTTACAAAGTTGGTGCTGCCAATTTAAGCTGTAACTCAATTTAATTTATTGAAAAAATAAAAGCAGAAGAAACCATGTTAGAAGATAGTTTAATCAGTAACTGAAAGAATATTTACAATGAATGGATAAGCAGTAGCTCCTCCATATAACAAGTATCAATCATTCAAGAAATTTTCACTGAAAATTAGAACCACACACTGCACAGCCAAACATTGCAACAATTTGTACAACTACTGGTGAATCCCATCACTTGACAAAAAATGCACGGAGTTCATACTCCATTGGTGAAAACTTAATGCATGAAAAATGGAAATACGACAGATAAGAGTACTAGATACAATATCATTACATAGCAGATGTGCAACAAAAAATTATCCTATCTGCAGCCACAGCCTACTCAGAATTGGGTGATATAGCATGTTGGCGAGATATACCTTTGATTTATCAGAGTCCGCAGTCTTGAGTTCTTAAGGTTGGGAAATTGCAATTTGTCACGGAACAAGGGATTTGCTTCAATGAGCTTTTTGAGCTCAACTAACATGATTGCTCTTGCTGATTTCGTGTCACCATACTTGGACAGTTGTTCATTTTCTCTACAATACAATAAATTTGTCAGTATATGCAAGACTTTTACACTGAAACAGACTGAGATTTATGTCCGTACCTGAAGTTCTCCAATGTCAAGAGCTGTGTGATTTCCTTAAATAGATCTTCATTAAATGTGGCAAAGACTTTCAAATCCTTCACTAATATTTCTACAGCCTTGGACCGATCATGCCTACCAAAATTTAAAGAGTTTAACCAACATTATCAGCTAAAATATAGACATATACATTTATGTGAACCTGTGAACTTACTTATCTAAAGCTTCAAGGTACTTCTGCTTCCTTATCTCGAAAAATATCTTCATAGAGTAGCGATTATCATCTACTTTTGTGAAACCAGAGAGATATCTTTCTACCTCATCCCAATTGCCATTGTGAACTTCATCCTCAAAATATTTCATGTTGAAGAAAAATCCAGACTCTTGTTCCAGCCTATTATTTTAGAAAAAAAAAATGAGGAAAGAAAAACACAAAAATAGAAAATGTCCCCAAATCAAAATTAAGAAACTAAAAATGGCACAAGTCCCCACTTGTGAACAGTCTCTTTGAACTTTTCCTCATCCAGAAACTGTAAGATCAAGAACACCAATTCTCTACTGAGAGACGACATCGTCACCGCCTCGTCTTCTTCGATTAGATACGCACCAAAATGAGCAACAGTAAACTAGATCTGCAAATTAAAAAAAAAAAAAAAAATCGCATCGGTTAGCTACAAATAACTAAAAAAAATCAGAGAAAAAAACGCCGATAGTTCAAATCCACACCGTGAATGAAATCATTTAACTAGCAGCAGCTCAACATTTAAGATATAACCACCATGCTCGCAAAATTAACCACAAGAAGAAGCCGATGCGAGTAGTGAAATCAGGTTTTGGGGGAAAAAATAGTGAAAACAAATTGACTCTATTATCCTAAACGATCGAGAAAAGCAGCTTTAATAATCCCTATAGGAATCGAAGATGCAAAAAAAAAAAAAGTGTAAGGAAAAACAAAAAATTAAAGGCAAGGGCAAAGAAAGAAAAGAAAAGGAAAAGTGAAAACAAAAATACCCAGGAAAAGTAGCTAAAGAAACCTTAAAGCAATAGATTCGGAAATACTCGAAAGAGAGAGAGAGAGAAAAAAAAAAGTGTGTGCATATGAGAAACTCTCACCTTAGAAAGCCAGGAATCGGCAACACATGTGAAAGAAAGGTCAGAATATCGAACCAGAAGAAGAAGAAGACGACGAAGACGAAGAAGAGAGCTTAGGTGAAAGCTCTTTCTCTCTCTCTCTTGGACTTTCTCTCTCCTCAGCTGTATAAACTTTTACTTCTTTCTTCTCTCCATTAGCGACTTTATCTCTCTCTCTCTCTCTAGAAATATGTAAATATATATATATATAGGACATATGAGCTTGCAGAAATGGGTGTTTTTTATATATGAGGCGACAGATTGAAGAGATGATAAGTTAATCTACTTATCAGCGAAAGGTCCTTCGGACGAGTGATAAGTAGTCAGGGGAAATGATATGACTTATATGATAAGTGCAGGTAAGAGTGGGGACCACTGAGCCGGCTTCAAATTCGGCTTGGAATCTGGAGCTGCCAGCTGTCATATAGCTTGTAATAAAACTAGAAGCTTGAGAAATTACTCAATTAGATTTTCCTACAAGTGTTGGTGGTGCTGGTGTATTCTATTTTGAGTATTTTCTTTTTCTTTATCCATACCATATTTAAGGTTTGATTTTTTTTCTTTTGAAAGTATTTAAGGTTTGATTTTGACTCATCTCAGATCATGCATCCAGTTATATTGAGAAAGTTTTTTAACAGAGATAATTATATTTCTAATATTTCAAATTCAACACTTTATTTAAATAATATAGTAAATTTTAATACATTGTTTTATGGACCGATTTTATTTTGGTACCATGTTCTTTCACAATTTGTTATCATGTTCTATCTTTGTTAGAATACTAAAATATTAACAGTGCAAAGAATATAATACCAAAATGTCACTTTTGAAAGAACATAATATTAAAATAAAATTAATCCATAAAATAGAGTACCAAAATATAATTTACTTTAAATAATATTAAGTGGTTTATCACTTAAACTAAGATCTCTCGAATTTTAGGTTGATAGCCCATTGAAATTTTAACTCTACTCACTTTTGAGCAATTTCAAAACTTGAAAGATATACTATTTAAGCTTTTAGTTTTGTTTTAAGATCCATGAATTAAAAAATATTATTTAAAGATCTTAATTGAAGAAAATTAAAATTTTAAGATATATTTATTAATCTTTAAAAATTTTAAGTGAATAAAATTTAAGATTCAAAAATTTATTTATCAAATTCTAAAACTTTAAAATAAAAAAATATTTTGCTCCCACTTAAAACTTCTAACTATTTTTCTCTTTATTTTTTGGGTAAATTGCAATTTGGTACCCTGTGGTTAGGGGCGGTTCCCCTTTGGTACCCTGAAAGAAAAATTTTTGCATTGTGGTACCCCGTGGTTTACTCCGTTAGCGATTTGGTACCCTGAGGTTTTTTTCTGTTAGGATTTAACGGCAAATGTTAGTTAAAATGTCAAAAATCTCCCAAAAAGTCTTCTCTTATGCGTTTAAGTCCTTTCCCTTTACTAAAAGGGATCAAAACATAAAGAATTAATTATAAAAGGGTCTTTAGAATTCTAATATTATAGATTTTTCTCCTTTTCATAAGATTTCTTTTGAATAGGTCCTGATTTAATTACACTTTAAT